>JADBJO010006235.1:35972-79702 GCA_016801955.1 Conus betulinus
TATTTCACACACACACACACACAAACACAAAGACAGAGAGAGAGAGAGAGTGGCTCAATTGTGTATTCACACACACACACACACACACACACACACACACACAGTGCTTATGTGCAGGCCTACACCGTTTATGGTGAAGTACACTCATCCAAGTTCATGAACAATTTACCCAAACTAAAAAGTTTGACAACGTCAATTTGTTTCCAGTGGTAAACTTGACCAGCTCACGGGGGCGTCGTGAAGTTCGTGGGAATGATGATGCACGTGAATTTCACATCGCTGGCGGAAGAAACTGAATGAACTTCCCTTCTGGTCTCCTTTCTCTCTCTCTCTAATGTGTGAATAAACTGAACAAACCTGGCAAGATCAGCGGAGTTCAGAATGTGTGTTCAAAGCGCATGTACGACCTTGAAACAGTGTGTGTGTGTGTGAGAAGTTTCGGCTGTGCAACAATACAAAGCCAGATCACCGCTGTCTCCTACCAGTGTGTTGCAGGAATGTCGTGACAGACGCTTCAACAGCTGGAAATCTTCATTGCTACCCGGTTGTGGACCTACAGTGTAGTTTAACTCATGTCGGTCACCTGAGAAGCGCGGACGAACGCCGATCCTCTGAATGAGCCGTGGACAGAAGTGTAATTTGGATGCGGAAGAACCACCCGAACCATTTTGTTCTTGAAGACTTGCTGAGATTTGACAGCTTTGAAAGAAACTGTCCAGTTCAAGAGGATTGTGACAAACATGCAGGTATGATGTGAGAAGGTGGGGATGGGGTGGGAGGTGGGCGGGGAGGGGGAGGAGGGGGGGGGGGGGGGGGCGACTGAACGGAAGATGCGTTTGCGCTCCCGTGTGTGTACATGTGACCATGGAATTTTAAGAATTGTATACCCAAAAGCCAGACAAGTAGTAACTTGACCAGATCCTGTGTCGTTTTTTTTTTTTTCCTCCTCTCCTTCCCTACAATTTTTTTTCTTTCTTTTTGTCTTCGTTCCTTTCGTCTCTTCCTCCTTCATTGCTTTCTTCCTTCGTTTTATTCTGTCTTTCCTCCTTTCTCCTGTCTTTCCTTCCATTTCTAACGCCCCCCCCCCCCCCCCCCCCCCCCCCCCCCCCCCCCGTTTATTTTTTTCCCTTTCTTTTTTTTCTTTCTTCCCTTTTTACCCTTTGTTTCTTTCTTAATTTATTCCTACCTTATCTTTCCTCCCTGTCTTTCTTTTTTTTTTTTCTGTCTTTCTTTTTTCTTTCTTACCTTCCCCTCCCCAGGACCCTTGTGGTTTCAATGGCGGTAGCGCTTAGGAGTCTTGAAGGGATGAAATGGAGGGAATGACTTATTCGAGTGAGACGAACAAATTATAAAAAACGATTTTCCTGTCTTCACTTCCAGAGACAAAAAACGAAAGACAGGGACGGAAAGATAAGGTAGGAATAAATTAAGAAAGAAACAAAGGGTAAAAAGGGAAGAAAGAAAAAAGAAAGGAAGGAAAATAAAGCGGGGGCGGGGGGGGGGGCGGGGGGGGGGGGGGGGGGGGGGGGGGGGGGGGAGAGAAAGGAAGGAAAGACGGAATAAAACGAAGGAAGAAAGCAATGAAGGAGGAAGAGAAGAAAGGAAAGAAGACAAAAAGAAGAAAAGAGAAGTAGTAGGGAAGGAGGGAGGGAAAAAAAAAAACGACACAGGAAGAAAGACGGTAAAAAGAAAAGAAGGGAAGGGAAAAAAAAGGGAATGTGAGGATGAAAGGAGAAATAAAGAAAACAAATGAAGGAAGGCAGAAAGAAAGAAATGCAAAAGATTTAAGGAAGAGAGAAGAAAAAAAAAAAAAGAAACAAACGAAATAATGACGATAAAGACAGGAGAGAAGAAAAGAAGAAAGGGAGGGAAAAAAATGCAGAAAGAAAGATTCAGAAAGGAAGGAAGAAAGATAGGGAGAAAGGAAGGGAGAGAAATAGAGTTTCAGCGAGGAACGAAGGAAAAGAAGAAAGTAAGGATGGACAGAAGAAAGGAAATAGTACAAAATAAAGGAAGGACAGGAATGAAGAAAGGAAGGAAGGAAGCAACCACTGAAGAAAGATAAGAAGGAACGAAAGGAGAAAGGAAAGAAGTGGTAAGGGGAGGGGGGGGGGGGGGGGAGAAGAACGGAACAGAGAAAACGGGGAAAAAAACAAGAAAGGGAAAAAGAAAGAAAGGAGAAACATGAAGAAAGGAAGGAAGAAAAGAAGAATACAGAAAGGATGGAAGGAAAGGAGGAAGAAAGAAGTGTAGGAATGAAAAAATAAACGGATAGGAAGAACGAAGGAATGAGAGAGAAGAAGACGAAAAACAAAAGATAGAAAGAAAGGGAAAATGGAAGTAAGGAAAAACTAGGATATAAAGAAAAAGGAAGAAAAAAAAATGAGGAAGGGAAGTAAGGAAAAAATGGGGAAAAAAAAGAAAATAAAAGGATGGACAAAAGGAAATGGGAAGGAAGAGAAAATGAAAGAAAGTTCGGGGGGGGGGGGGGGGGGGGGGGGAGAGACGGAAGGGAAGAAGGAAGAAATAAAAGAAATGGGAAGAAAGAGGGTTCTTTAAATGTGTGTGTGTGTGTGGGGGGGGGGGGGGGGGGGGGGGGGGGGAGAGAAAGGTGGGAAGAAAGGAAGAAAGGAAAACGTACAAGACAGAAAAACGGTACAAAGGGGAAAGTGAAGAAATTTTTTTTTTCTTTCTATTTAATGTAGAAAAAAGCCCAAGAAGTGCTGGGATTCTCCCCGTCTCTCTCTCTCTCTCTCTCTCTCTCTCTCTCTCTCTCTCTCTGACACAAGGAAGAGCATCCCCAAATAGCAGACCTTTTTTTTTCACGTGGCGATGCAACTGGAGCATTTCCGTTAATATGCAGATCAGAGCGTTTTACCTGCTTCATAGGCCAGCTCAGGTCATCTCAGCTTGACTAAAAACAGCCTCATGCTGTACATTAGTGGTAGTGGTAGAATGTTCTCCATCTTTAGAGCCGGCAGCTGCTCATCGTTATGGCGTCGCTTTAGGATTACTTACTGAATGGTCACCTTGTCTTCATGGTTTTAGATAGTCAGTTGTCGCAGGCTCAAGCTTATGGACATGTGTACGGGAACGCTAATGACATTCAAAGGAATAGATATTGAGGAAATTGTTGGAACAAATTAACAACTAACATCACACATGCACCTAGTATAAATACATTCAAGAACCTCATAGATAAACACGAATCAATCACTAAAATAAAGTATGACTTTGATAGTTAAAGAAGACTGAGCTAGTCAACGACTGGACCAACAGACACACAAAAATAGAAGGGGCTTAAAAAAAAAAAAAAAAAAAAAAAGCCCGAATAGGCTAAGTTGTTAAATACAACGACCCAAATCCTGATCCTGTGGAAAATGACAAAATTCAGGTACCACCTACTTTTAACATTGACCGTTGCCATAGGTCGCCTAAAAGTTTGCGTACCTAAGTCATGGGTCTCTAGCCACCTCTCTGGGCGTTGTATCAAAAACAACTTAGCCTATTTAGGCTTTGTACGCCCCTTCTGTATGTATATATATCTTTTTTTTTTGTGACCGTTGGTCCAGTCATAGGCTAGCTCAGTCCTATTATCCATCAAATTCATATCTAATTTTAGTTAATAATTCATGTTTATCTATGAGGTTCTTAAAAACATTAATACTAGGTGCTCGTTTGATGTTAACTGTTAGTTCATTCCAAAAATGGTTACTCTATTAGTAGTAAAAGTAAATTTTCTCAAATTAGTTCTGGAATATTGTTTAAATATCTTATCTTCACTGTTCCTTGTACATTCTTCTGCGGAGTACAAAAAAAAGCATGCTTTTATCAACATCATCAATTCCATTAAATATCTTGTATGCTTGAATCAAGTCTCCTCTTATTCTTCTTGCCTTAAGTGTTGGAAGTTGTAGATATTTTAATCTTTCCTGATATGAGTTATCTTTTATATTATGAATCATCTTAGTTGCTCTTCTTTGTACCTGTTCTAGAGCTTTTGATTGTCTCTTTAGCATTGGATACCATACAGTGTTTCCATATTCAAGAACAGGTCTAACTAGTGTCTTATATAATTGTAAAAAAGTGTCCTTTTCTATAAATGTAAAGGTTCTTTTTATTATTCCAATCATTCTGTTTAGCTTATTAATACTATTTACAATATGACTGTCAAATAGCAATTTTTTGTCAAAAGTCACACCTAGGTCTTTCTCTTCCTCACATTTAGATACTTTTTTTATTTCCTTGTCCCCAATTTTCATTATATACTCCTTTTGTGGTTTTGTTTTTACCAATATGAAGTACTTTACATTTTTCTGCATTAAAATATAGGTTCCAAGTATCAGACCACTGTACTAATGTTCAATATCCTTTTGTAATTCCTTATGCAATTTCGGAGAGTTATAAAGTTTTGTGTCATCTGCAAAGATTTTACATGTACTCTAATTCTACAGGGAGATCATTTATAAACACTGTAAATAATATTGGTCCCAAAATACTGCCTTGTGGTATCCCACTAATAACATCAGCATTTTGAGAGAAGGAACGACCAATCCTTACCTTCTGAGTTCTTTTTGATAAAAAGTCTCTAACCCAACCAAGCACATTTCCTATTATTCCATAAGACTCCAATTCTTTAAAAGTCTTTCATGTGGTACTGAATCGAATGCTTTTCTAAAGTCTAAATACAAAACATTCATATTCTCTCCTTTATTTAACTCCTTTGTGAAGTCTTCCATCACTTCTAAAAGTCGAGTCACACAAGATCTTTTTGCACGAAATGCATGTTGACATTCAGCATATAATTATTTCTGTCATATGTTTAATAATAGCCTCTCTAATAAATGATCGTAAAAATTTTGCATATAATGCATGTTAAACTCACTGGTCTGTAATTTCCTGGATCCGTTCTTGTACCTTTTTTGAATACTGGAATAACTAGCTGTTTTCCAATCTGAAGGTACTATCATTTCTTTAACAGATTTAGAAAAGAGTATGTAAAGTGGAAAGGCCATCTCCTCATTTAGCTCTTTTAGTATTCTCGATGGGATGGCATCCGGACCACATGCCTTATTAGGGTTTAGAGATTGAAGTTTCTTTTTTATTGCGTCCACAGAAATGTCTACATTTTCTAATACTATGCCTTTTGACCTTGAAGCTGGACTTAGAATAGGCATATTTTTATCTTGACTATCTGTGGTTTCCATGATTTCGTTTTTGTTTGTTTGTTTTTGTTTTTCATCAACTCGATCCTTTCTTGACACTCAAGATATATGATACTGTGAGTGTGTACCTTTCAGTTTTTAAAATGTCTTCTTTCCACCAGAATTAAACTACCATTAAGTCGAAGAAGAAACTCCGATGTATAAATATAAAGCAAAAATAAGTTGGAATATTCTACCAGTTTGGCTTTGATATCATGCCTGAAAAATATCTGCCAAAGGAAGGTTGTTTTGGATTTTGAATAGAGGCCAGGTCCACCAAAACGCCTCATTACTCTCGGCCCTCACTTTGATTTCGCAAAGACATGTGAACAAGTGGGTGGGTAGGTCAAGCTGCGTGCTCAGGACATGTTATTCTGGCAGGTGTTGAAATTTTGAAAATTTATGGATTTTTCTGAAGAGGCTTGTTGTTCTAAATTTTTCTTTTTATAATATTTTGGTCATAGAAACATCTTTCATCAAAATTCAGGATAAAACGCTACTTTCTTCATTTTTTTTTTTTTTTTATTGGAGCTATAAGATTTTTTTTGTTGCTGTGTTGACACTCACCACTTTTCATCATGGCAGCACTTCCGTTTTTCTAACCTACTCACATCTTCAACTTCGTTGTGTTATCCTTACTTCTATTTTATTGTGTGGAGGTAACTCATTCAGTGGTATTTAGTGCATGAATCGATATGTCAAACCATTTTAGAGGGACAGGACAGTCAAGGCGGCAGTCTGCTACTAGTGCTGCCGGTGGTAGAAAAAATAGCACTGGAGCCAGTGGAGGAAAAGACAAACTAGACAAAAGATGAAGGATGTAGACACGAACAGGTCTAAATTTCAATTGTGTCTACACTGCAGTGAGGATGGGGATGATAGGGTGGAGTGCCACGATTGTCGGCAATGGTCGCACAGGGGTGTGCCGAACTCACCCCAAGAGAGTATGCCTTTCTGAGTGAAGGCAATACAGCCATTCAGTGGGTGTGCAAGCCATGTATGTCAGGGGGGAGGGTGAAAAAAAAGGACCAATTGAGGCAAAATTGGACTTGCTGCTCTCCATGAACAGAGCAATGGAGGAGCGGATAGCTAGACTGAAACAGGATACACAGGGGATACTTTGGAGAAGAAGATTGAGGAAGTTGTGGAGAGGAAGGTGGTAGAGAGCCCTGGATGAAAAACTTGAAAAAGAAAAAAGAGGGAACTGAATCTGATAGTTGTTGGGCTAACAGAAAGTGACAAAACTGGGGGTGATGAAAAGAAAAAAGATGACTTACAAAAAGTACATTCTCTGGTCAAGAAAATTTGCCGGATTTAGAGGATAAAAGCATCGATGAGCCTGTGAGATTAGGTCCTGTTGGGGGAAATAAACCAAGACTTCTGAGGGTCAAAGTCAAATCAATTGAAGTGAAAAAACAGATTCTTGGCAATGCTCGTAAACTAAACACAGGAATATTAGATACCTCGAAAAGAGTTTACATCGATCCAGACTATACCCCCCCCCCCCTCTCCCCCCCCAGGAAAGAAAGCATTACAGGGAACTAAAAGCAGAATGCCAGAGGAGAACTAGATAACGGTGAAACTGACCTGATCATATGAAAGGGTCAGATCGTCCAGTGGAGGAAATCTCCCAGTTCTGGCCAGAATGGCCAGGGGGAGAATTGACAACAGGATTCAGATCAAAAAAGAAGAAAGATGTAAATAGATTTAACATGTTTTCAGTTAAGTCCAGTATTCCATCTTGTAAGATGTTATACACAAATGCCAATGGTTTGTTCAATAAAAAAAAATATGAACTTATGGCCCTTGTTAGTGAAAAAAATGTGTCTGTTGTTGCTGTCACTGAGATATTTTCAAAAAATCAAAAGGATTTCAATAACTTTGACTATGATATGCCTGGTTTTGATCTTTTTGTAAATAATAATCCTAAACTAGGAACTGCACTCTATATATCTGAGGATCTGAATGCACAGGCATGTTCAGAATTAAACAATTCAAATTCTGAAGAAAACGTATGGGCCCATTTCTTGAACAATGATGGTTTGAAAATTTTAGTTGGTTGTATATATAAAAGTCCTAATTCTACTGACTCGAACAAACAACTTCTTTTTGAACTTATGAAATCCGATAAGATGTTAGCCTTTGATATAGTATGTATAGTGGGCGACTTTAATTTTCCTTCTTTTGATTGGAAGGGAAGTGGTCTGGTACAAAAGATAATGAGTTTATAGAATGCTTACGCGACTCATATTTACATCAAATGGTAAAGGATCCTACACATCTTAGAACTGGTCAGAGATAAAATATTGTTGATTTAATTATTGTTAACAATGATATGATTATTTCAGATATTGAACATTTAAGTCCACTGGGTAAAAGTGATCATGAAGTGCTCTCGTTTGATTTATATATAACAAGTGGAAAAATAAAAGAAGAGTTTGAGATGAGATTTGACTAAAAAAAAAGGGTAACTTTCATCAAATGAGATCAGAATTAGGTAATATTGAGTGGACTATATTGCATGATTTAAATGTTAATGAATGTTGGGAAATTATTAAAGATAAAATCCATGCTACTATGGAGAGAAATATTCCAAAAGTGAAAAATAGAAAACATATTAAGGTAAATCCCATGTGGATGAACAAATCAGCTATGAGAATAAAAAAGAAATATAAGCTGTTTAAAAGATTTGTAAACACCAAATGCGGTAAAGATTATTTAAATTATGTGACTATGAGAAATAAATGTAACAAATTAATTAATAAGGCAAAAAAAAGGAATATGAAAAAAACATTGCAGATCAATGTAAAGAAAATCCCAAAGTATTTTGGAAAGTATGTACAATCTAAAATGAAATGCAAACCAACCATAAGTTTATTGAAAATGCCAAATGGAGACATGGCTGTATCGGATACAGATAAAGCAAATACATTAAATAAATTGTTCTCCAGTGTTTTTTTACAGATGACACGAGTAACCTTCCTAAATTAGATTTTGCATCAAGGTCTAATGGAATTACTTTATCGGATATAATAATTACTCCTGCAGCTGTACAACAAAAGCTTAGTGCACTGAATCCATATAAAGCACAAGGGCTTGATAAAATTCCGTCTAAATTATTAAAAGAATTGAGTAATGAATTATCATTACCTTTGTGTGTGTTATTTAATAAATCGATTGAAGATGTATCTGTTCCATCCGACTGGAAAACAGCTGATGTGACAGCTGTATTTAAAAAAGGTACTAGAACAGACCCAGGTAATTATAGACCAGTCAGCTTAACAAGTATAACAGGTGAAGTCTTGGAGTCAGTCATTCGTGATGTTATAGTTGATTATATGGAGACAAACAACCTTTACGTGCAGAGTCAGCATGGGTTTTGACAACATCGATCATGTATTATTCAATTATTGGAGGTCATGGAAGACCTGACTCAGATGATTGACAAAGGACAATCCATTGATGTAATATATTTTTGACTTTCGTAAGTCTTTTGATACAGTGCCACATGAAAGATTCCTAATAAAATTAGGTTTTATGGAATTTCAGGCCATGTATTAAATTGGATTAAGGATTTTTTTAAAAATCGAACTCGACGAGTTAAAGTTGGGGCTACCTATTCTAGCAAAACATTGGTGAAGAGTGGAATTCCGCAAGGTAGTATTCTTGGCCCTATATATTCACAATTTTTATAAATGATTTACCTCAATCATTACACAGTTTCTGTAGGGTTTTTGCTGATGATACAAAAATTTATAATACTTCAGATAATCATGAACCGTTACAAATGGATATTGATACTTTGGAAAGATGGTCAGAGACATGGAACTTGTATTTTAATGCCTCAAAATGTAAAGTACTGCATATTGGCAAAAAGAATCCCGTGCATGACAGTTATTAAAGGTTGACAGTTAATATAACCAAATGTGAAGAAGAAAAAGACTTGGGGGTCACTTTTGATAAAAACTTACTTTTTGATAATCATGTGTACGATGTTGTAAATAAGGCAAATTAAGTGATTGGAATCATACGGCGTTCTTTTGATTTTCTAAATAAAGATACTTTTCTCAAATTATACAAAAGCCTAGTCAGGCCGATCCTTGAGTATGGAAATATTGTTTGGTATCCATATTTGAAAAGACAGTCTTCCGCGATAGAAAAATACAGAGGAGAGCTACTAAATTGATAAAGGAATTGAAAGACCTACCATATCAAGATAGATTGGAAAAGTTGATAATTACCATCTTTGAAAGCTCGACGATTACGGGGTGACCTGATTCAAGCCTACAAATTGATGATATTGACCCTACTAAATTTTTTACTTTATCTAATTTCGACATAACAAAAAAACCCTACTGATAAAATTCACATTGAGTTTAGCCGCCGTACTAACAGAAGAAAATTCACTTTTAGTAATCGAGTTGCACCTTACGGGAATCAACTTGCACCAAATATTAAACGTGCTTCTAATTTAAATGCTTTCAAAAATCTTATAGACAAAGGAAACATGCTAATAGATGTATTATTTTATACCACCCCTTCTCCTTCTTAGAATTTTTTATTTTCTGTGTTATAACAAACTCGTTAATAAATTGAAGCCGAAAATTAAGAAAATTGGTTGTTCTTTTCAGAATATTCATTGAAATTCCAAATTTACCCACACGGAGCTTCTGAATTACTCAGCACTCAAAGTGGCTGAACAACTCACTTTCTAAAGTAACCATCATGTTTGCTGATTTTCATCATAAGTTTTCTTTGGATATTCATCGTAATCTTGAATGCACCCTTCATATTAAAAATATTCATGTTGCACTTGGATTGTGAATTTTCATAACACTATTAACAGTTCAACAAATGGAGAGGTGAGTTTTTACATTTTGGTTCTCATTCTCAATGTTACTTTCATTTTGAGCTTTTTTCCCCGATTTGGATAAAGAAAAGTCAAGACAAACATGCGAAGAGGTGGATGATCAAAACATGGTCGGTTGGACTCTGACAAAAGACAAGGTACGATGTCATCTTGATGCTGGTGCTATAAAAGTTTTTCATGTGCATGAAATGTGAAAGTACTGTGGGGGAGGATCAGGATGGTATTGCTTGCCATGACTGCAATCGCTGGGCGCATAAAAAATGTACTGCACTCGCGGAAAAAGAATTCAGCTTTTTGTGTGAAGGAAATTCTCGAATTCAGTGGGTGTGTGATGGGTGTCTCGAAGGGGAAAGGAAAAAAAAGGGCCCAGTTGAAAAACAACTGGATTTATTGCAAAGCCTTTTCCAGTCAGTTCAGTTCACTTGAGACTTTAGATAGCCTCACAACTTTTAGTGTCCCAATCATCTTATTTATATAATAAACAGTGGTTGCATAATGCATGCATATGCTCAGGATACATTTACTCTATTCTGTCAATCAAATTGGAATTTTAACATATTTGACTTTGCGTTAGTATCCAGAAGTTTTTAAAAGTATTCATATCTTTTGCTTTTTTAATGTGTGCAGGTAGTTTGTTCCAATATGGTGCCACTCTGTTACTAAAAGAAAATTTTCTAATATTAGTGCAACAATATTTAATTTGGATTTTGTTATCAGAATTTCTTGTAATTTGATTAGAGATTAGTTGAAAAAATCTGTTAATTTTGTACTGTTAAGTCCATTTAATAGCCTGTAAGTCTCAATCAAGTCTCCCCTTATTCGTCGGAAGGTAAATTTAACCTTCGCAGTCTATCTGCATAGCTTATATGTTTAAACTCCTTAATTAACAAGGTAGCATTTTTTGCACTTTCTCAATACTCGTTGATTGCTTTTTCAAATAAGGGCACCATATCACATTTCCATACTCCAGGTGGGGTCTAACTAATGCCTTATATAGTATTGTAAAAACTTCAGTATCCAAATATGAAAAAGACCGTCTAATTATATCAAGCATTTTGTTATCTTTCGTCATTGCACTGTTTATAAGCTTATCAAATTTCAGACTGCTAACAAACGTTACACCAAGATCTTTTTCTTCTGAAACGGAATCAATATTTGAGCCTCGACATTGTATTTCATGGTATATGTATATTCCAGATTATTTTTTCCATAATGTATAACCTTGCGTTTACCTGGATTAAAATATAAATTCCATGTTTCACTCCACTTAATTAGATTATCAATATCATCTTGTAACTTAAGATGGTTACTTACAGAATGATATATTTTCATGTCGTCTGCAAATATTTTACTGTACTAATTACACATTCCAGCAGGTTGTTTATAAAAAAAACTGAACAGAAGGTCCAAGAATACTTCCCTGTGGAATACCACTTAAAACATCTATACTTGAAGAATAATTATTTCCAACTCTCACCCTGTACTCGATTAGAAAGAAAGCTCTTAATCCAATTGTATACATTCCCATTTACACCATAACCTTCAAATTTTTTTACAATCAGTAGTGGGGCACAGAGTCAAAGGCTTTTCTAAAATCCAAGTAAATGCATACAAAAGTCCCCTGAGAAAAGGATTGCAGCAGTTGAAAAAGCAGGGACAACAGAGATGCTTGAGAAAAAAAATAGAAGAGGTGGTGGGAAAAGAAACTGGCTGAGAGGTTTGAAGAGAAAGATGAGAAAGAAAAAAGAGAGTCAAACCTTGTAATCTTTAATTTACCAGAGAGTGACAAAACAAATAAAAATGACAAAATGGCAGACGATGTGAACAATTGAATAAAATAGTGGACCAGATTTGCCCATAGCTGAAGGATGAAAAAGATAAGTTCATAGATCCTGTCAGACTTGGGCCTGTAGGGGAAGTAGGCCGCACCTCCTGAGAGTGAAGGTGTACAAAAAAGAAATAAAACAAGAAATCCTGAAGAATGCTTACAAAATAATAAAGGGAAGACTGAACAAAAGGATAAAATGTACATTATAAATCCTGATTACACACCAAGAGAGAGAGCACATGAAACAGTAAAGAGTGGAGATGAAACGGAGAGTTGAAAACGGGGAAACAAACTCACAGATCAGAAATGGGAAAATTGTGAAAAGATCACCCAGATCTGGTCAGGGCGAGTCATCTGGAAATTGAGACAAGAAGGAATCCTACAAGAAAATGTGAATATTATAAAGAATAAATATACAGTTGTTTCAAATCAAAATTTTCCAGTACAAGTTTTATATACTAACATTGATGGATTATTAAATAAAAAAGGTGAATTTATTGGTTTAATTGACAATAAGAATCCTGATATATCCGTTACTGAGGCTATTCCCAAAATTTGAAAGATTTCAATAATTCAGAATTCGCTATACCTGGTTATGATTTGTTTATAAGTAATAATTCTAAAAGAGGTGCCTTTTTATATGTTAGGAGATACTTATGTGCTCATGAATGTAAGGAACTAAATGATGTGGATTTTGAAGAAAGTGTCCGGGTTCAATTCAAAAGCACAGAAACTTGACAGTTTTACTTGGAAATATATACAAAAATCCTGCTTCATCACAAGAAAATGATGAAAAACTAAATTTCTGAAAATGGAATCAATACAGTCTTGCAATTTGTGTGTATTATTACGGGTGATTTTAATTATCCTGATATTGATTGGAAAGGTACATGGTCAAATGAAAGAGATGAACACTTTGTAGGGTGTCTAAGGGATGTATATCTTACTCAAGTGGTACAAAATCCGACAAGGAAAAGATTAAATCAGAAAGAGAATGTATTAGACTTTGTTTTGATTAAAGATGAAAGAGTGATTTCAGATATTGAACATAGTGCCCGAGTTGCAAAAAGTGATCATGGTTGTTTATAATTTTTTCTTTACTTAGAGAGAAAAAAAGAATCCAAAAAGAGCGAATGTAGATATGATTTCAATAAGGGTGACTATGAAAATTTAAGAAAAGATTTGCTCAAATTTCGTGACCAACACTGCAGATGTCTGTATCTCTCGGGCCTGGTTGACGCCGGGATATATTATGAAAGGAAGCGTAGAGTACAGCCCTGTCATGTAGTCGCAGACCAAAATGGAAATCCGTAGCATCATCTTAATCATCATCATCCTCATTGTCATCGATCAGCATAAAAAAAAAGTCTGTGGCCCTTCATGCCCTGTTCTCATGGTGACCTCAGTTTCGATGTCCTCTCCACGTCTGTGGCCTTGGTTTGGTTCCGTCGGGGTCACCGGTATTGGCGAGTCCATGGGGGCTGTCGTTGGACGGACGTGGTGGCGCCCTCCAGGGGGAGAGCTCACTCACGCCGGCTCCACGACTAAGCAATTATTGTCGTCAGTAGGGGCTTAGTAGGTGGTGTCCTGCGTAGTTAGATCAGAACAGGCGCCACTGAACACCACTGAAGTGACTCGGCAGCAGTGCAGTGTCTCCTCCGGTTGGTTGCCTCTTGATGACTTGACAGTGACTGCTTCCTGTGGATTGCTGGTGCCGGGGCTGCGGCGGGGCCGACGTGGATGGGGTGTCGGAATGAGCGGCGTGGGTGTACTGCCTCTGAGGTGGCGCAGAGATTGGGACAGCAAAAAAAAAAAAAAAAAAAAAAAAAAAAAAGTACTTTTATTCACATAGATAAACAAAAGATATTTTTACAAAACTATACGAGGCTTTCGTTAGACCACATTTGGAATATGGCAACACAATTTGGTATCCTCGATTAAAGAGGCAGTCTGCTGCTTGGGAAAGAGTACAAAGAAGAGCAACTAAGCTTGTAAAGAACATAGAAAATCTTTCCTATGAAGGTAGGTTAAAAGCTCTTGGACTGCCTACCCTAAAAACAAGACGAGTGAGGGGCGATTTGATCCAAGTCTATGAAATATTTAATTGTGTTGACAATATTCCTATTTCAAAATTCTTTACTGCATCAAGAGTTGATACTACCAGAAATAGTGAGGATAACATTTATCATGAATATTGTCGCACTAAGGAAATTTTCTTTCAGTAACAGAGTAACAAATCTTTGGAATAAATTAACCCCTAACATTAAACGTGCACAAAATACTAACCTTTTCAAAAGCTCTATCGATGATAGTGTATTATTGAAGACTATTTATTTTGACTATGATAAAGGAAGACTTGAGCGAGTTGAAGACCTGACCGTACAAACGAGATAACACGTAGAAGGGACCATCAAGCCAGTTCTGGCTAAAATTGCAAAAGCAGTTGTGTCCCTATGAACTTGAACCTTCTTCCCGTGTGAGATCTGCAAAGCGCCAACATATTTACTTTCACCCCCACCCCCCTTCCCCTCCCACTTCCTGCTCCTCGGCTGCAGTACAAGAGCTTCCCGTTAAATGAGTTGATTTATTGAAGTCTAATGGTGAACAGAAATTTCTTGGCATTTTCAAAATCATTATCTAGTCTATATAATCTTGATAAGAAGAATTTGTTTTGCAGTAGATGTGAAAATAAATCTTTCCTTTCATTATCCAATGATTTCATAATTAGAGGATATGCTCTGAAATTAAGAAAGTCCTGTGTCAAAACTAACTAACACAGTTCACTAGCACGTAATCTCTGAATCTTGTGATAGCAGGAACGCTTCATAAATATTAATTTGACAAATCGGTATCAGGAAAATATAAGTCCTTTCACACAAATTTTGGAAGCAAACATAAAACATTCTGAGTACTATCGGCAATTTTCAAGTTATTGTTATTATTAAGAATGCTTGTATAGCACCTGTCCTCAGTTAGAGACCATGCTCTCAGCACTTTCCAAACTATGCTTGTGTTTATACAGTGGCCTGCCTACCTGGGTAGAGCAGCCCTGATATGGCCCTTTGCGGTCGGCTGGGCTATAAGCAACATTATCTTACCTGGGTAGAGCCGACTTTGCTGCCTGCTGCAACATTTGGTATTTTCCTTGTCCTGTCAATATGTCAGTTTTTTTTGTTCGTTCGTTTGTTTTTTAATTTGTTTTCTAGATTTCTCAGAGAGAATGCATGCTATGTTTAGCTTTTGTCATCCATACCAACAGCCAAACTGGCCATCTCTTCGGAATGGTGGTGATAGGATTTTATGTAAATGCAAGATCATGTTATGCATGCTTTCAGACTTGGAATCTTTGTTTATAGTCTCATTCAAAAAGTAGTTTTCTGGAAATGGATTCAGAACCAATGTTAACGTCAAGGGACATTCCCTTTGTAGTAGGACATCCCAGTAGAGATTTGAACCTGCACACCCAGGATCACCAAAATATCAAGTCCAGTGCTCTGCCAACTTCGAGCTACTTTGGCCCTTTAGTTCATATCAACAAAAGGAACTGGCAAATTAAAAAACACAAAAAACTGTTATACCAATAGACGCTTTTTTTTCCTCCTTTTTTTTTTTTTTTTTTTTTTTAAAGGCTTATTTGGTAGTAGAAATATTTCCACTTAAAAAATGGTATCAGTAGAGCATTTTCAGTATTCATGATTAGTAAATCAATCTTAACTTTTGATGGGGGGAAAAAGCGAAGAAGCGACCATATGGTCTGAAAGAGACATTAATCTTGGAAGAGGAGGAAGAGGATCCAGTGAGAACAGAAAGTGGAGTTGAGTTTCACTCTTCAGCGTCCTCGAAGACCAGTAATAATGAGACCAGATAACAGCAGGCAAAAGGAAATGCCTTTAAAAAATAAGTCTATATATTGGCTGTTTACACATCAACATATTGACAGCAAAGCTCGAAACCAGGCCAATCAGTCCAAAGCAGAGCAAAGCTCTGTAACGTCCGATATCTTCTGTGGCGAACAAGATAACAGAGAGAGTTTAAAAAAAGGAAATTCTTATCGAATTCTTCCTCTTTGGAGCGGGTGTGTTTGTGGGTATGAGTGTGGATGACAGGGCTTTTTGATTGTGACGTTTTCCAAGCATGGAAAATATCGGTGACTGTGTAGCTGGTCCTGACCCCCCCCCCCCCCCCCCCCCCCCCCCCCCCCCCCCCCCCCCCCCCCTCCTGTGCTATGATGTGGTATTATAATAATTTGATTTTTCTGGTCTAAGTATGATATATAATCAAATGTTTTTGTAATAAGTACCCCATAGTAGACATGGTTACAGGTGTACAGGATCGTGAAAATGACCCCGTAATAGACATGGGGCAAGCATGGAAGAGGTTAAAAGAAAGATTTTCTTTCACACCCCCTCCTGTACAAGGACCTCTTTTCATATCGAAATATTGGTGGTACTTTTCTCATGTTTGAGTGTTATTATTATTTGCCGCACCTACTATGTCCTTGATACTTGGCAGAAAAAAAAATCTTGCAATCCAAGATTCAAAGATAGATTTAGTGTAGCCAGTTTTACAAACGCTTGGGGTCAAAGCTGACTTAAAGATTCCTTTGAAGAAATCTATTCTTACACCACCATCTTGGGCCCCACAAACGGTCAAAATCCCTTGGACATTTCCTAAGAAATTCTTAAGGCAACCAAAGACAACTTGCAAATTATTCTGTTGAGCTTTGTGTGGATTGATGAACCCAGAGAATGGAAGGAAGAGACTGAGAAAAGAGATCTATGCAACCTGCTACATTTTCCAAAGAAGTGCTGCTGTCTATAGAGCTGCTAACAGATGCAGTGCTCAGTATCAGCCTCTAGCACTGGACTTGGGAGCATAGCAGAGCTTCGCATACAGCTTGACACAATATTTGATCCCATTAAGCTGCAGTACTCTACAAACACAAACAAAACCACACTGTCAAGACATTGTTCCCATACCATCTTCCAGCCCCTACCCCCTCTTGCCCAGGTCTATACATTCTACTGGAGAGCTCAGGGTTGGAGTGGTATGACACAAGACAAGCTATTCCACTCAGAATGTTCCTGGGAAGATTTACTGCCTTAAGGATTTTCAGCAGAACAGGATGTCATAGACAGCAGGTGGGGACTGGCAGCTGTTGCTGGGGCTAGGTGGATGTTGCTCTTCAGTATTTGTCGAAAGCATTAACTCTAGTTCCACTGTTTCTTCAGTGTAGCAAGGACAAGCCACTGCAGACCCATGAGCATTTCATCTGCTCTGGACATTGTCACTAACTGAGTAACTGTGAATTGTGCAATTATTTAGTGTTAGGATTGACAATGCATGAAAACTGCAGTTAAAACAAGTCCATGTACGTGATATGATTAAATAAAAGTTTACCCAGCATAAACTATGACCTTTTCAGGGTACAATGATGGATTGGTAAGCATACGAAGAACAAAAGGAGAAGGGGGTGGGGATGGAGGGTTGTTGTTTGGCTCTAAACCTTGGATTATCTGACTGGAAATCTCAGTACATTTTTTGGACTTTTAGAACCACTCATTTGAGAAGGGGAAGCAGTAGAGAACACTGCATTATGAACAGAATCAGAATTTTTATGGTCATCACAAGTATAACTTTTTTTTTAAACACCTTTGTCAGTCACATCTTTATTACTTCCGTTATATTTTGAATGGCTTAATATTTTGTGTTTTTTTTATATCGGATAATTTATTACATCCAAATTGCAGCTCTGTCCGGAAGCAAATTAGAGCAGCTGGATCTACTTATGTTACACCTGTGTGGGAAACCTCGTGTCTTTTCAGTGCGAATGATACACCAACAAATATTTGCTATTGCTTCACCTAGAAGTGCTGTGAAGCAACGTTTGCTACCCTCTGCATCATTTGATATCTTGTTGAGGCTTAAAGCCTATAGTTTGTGACGTTATCAAAGGTTCTTTCTTCCTCGCAGAGCTTGAAGGCTGCAGTCGCTGCAGAGTTTGTGACGTTATCAAAGGTTCCTTCTTTCCCTCGCAGAGCTTGAAAGCTGCAGTCGCTACAGAGTTTGTGACGTTATCAAAGATTCCTTCTTTTCCCTCACAAAGCTTGAAGGCTGCAGTCGCTGCAGAGTTTGTGACATTATCAAAGGTTCCTTCTTTTCCCTCGCAAAGCTTGAAGGCTGCAGTCGCTGCAGGGTTTGTGACATATCAAAGAGTCCTTTTCCCTCACAGAGCTTGAAGGCTGCAGTCGCTGCAGAGTTTGTGACATTATCAAAGATTCCTTGTTTTCCCTCACAGAGCTTGAAGGCTGCAGTCGCTGTAAACTGAATGAAGAGCCATCTGCCTCCAACATGCTGTGAATTGTGATTACTGAGTTGATTGAATGTAGACAGTTTGAATTTTAGTCAGTGTTAATTATTGATGATAAAGCAGATGGAGGGGATGCTTGTTTAGTCATGAACATTTATTTCTTAACACACTGATGATGGCGTCATGTAACTGATTAAAGATGCAATATCTGCTAGGCAACTTTTAAAATGTCATGTAGGCAGTCTGTGTTTCGCTATGCCGAGTTCGTTATTTGCACTTAGTGTGTAGACTCATTAGGCTTTGTGAGTCAAATTGTCATGCCTGATTTATACACAACTCCTCTCTATGGCGCGCACACACACACACGCACACGCACGCACACACACACGCACGCACACACACACACACACCACTGCCCCCCAGTACTCAGTTGACTGCATTTCTTGTTTGTTTAGTTTCGACATTCTCAAAAACTGCTAGGTTTGGTCATTTTGTTTCATAATTGTGTACGCTTGTACTTTTAACAGACTGTTCAGTTTTGATATTTTTGCTTACTTTTTTTTTCCCCCTGAAAGGAGTAACAGACATATCCATCTGAAATTATTATGAACTTTTTCCCCCCACCTCTGTGGCCCACTCACCTGTGTCTAGTTCTAAAAAGTTACTTTTTTGGGCTGCTTACAGCTGATAACCTAATGTTTATATTTTGCAGTGACAATAACATTGCAACAGAGTACACATGTGTTGTCTGTTTCTCTGTTGCATGTTGACGATGATGGGTTGTGAAATGCAAAAGTAGAGTGGCTGGTTCAGTTTGGGATGGCCTAATTTTACCTGCCTAAAAATGTCAGGGTTTGCTCATTTCCAGAACAAAGTGGCTTCTTTGTAACAGACCTGCGCCTGGCTAGACTACCATGCAACATCATCCAGTCTTAACTGCTCCCTGCACACAGGTTGTACTCAGGCTGCTATGGACTTGCTATTGCAATATTAGAATTATGCCATCAAGAGGGCATGGGATATCTAGGACTGATTATGGATGTGAATTTGGAAAGAAAAATAAGACGGTGCATAAGAAATCCGGTCTGTCGCACAGGTCCTTTCAGAGCAGCGGCAAAAATGGGTCGACATCCTAAATAGAAATTTTCTTATTAAACTACTCTAGGCTTGCTTATCAATTCTATGCCTAAATTTCTTAATCAACCTGTCCCAGAATAATGCTCACAAAACTGCTTTGATAGACACAAATGGTGGATGCATGCTGCAATTAATCCAGAGAATCGTGACAGAGGTTATTTCTGGCCTGTTCACATATTTGTGACACTTTCTCCATGGCTTGCAGCTGCACAGTAAGTCATCTGTAGTCTTTCTTGGCATTGATTTTCAGCAAAGTTACAGCTAAGTTATGTCAAATTTAGAATGACTGCAAAATCAAAATTCAAAATTTAATAGCATTTTCTTCAATGATTTTAGTTGTATACTCGGTACAAAATCTCATTTTGTGCCAAATTCCCAGTATACCTGGGTTTTATCATGCACAGTCACAGGTGTCAAGTTACCAACTCTGGGAATAACAAACTCCCACACTTTCCAACTGTGATCATGTGAAGCTTCAAATTTATTTCTGCACCAATGGAAATTGAACAAGTCTCCAAAAATAAAATGAAAACATTTTTATGAAACGTCCAGATCTGTTGAGTGCATGCACAAACATCTTATCACAGATTCCTACACAACTTGGCAAAAGGTGTACTAGCTAAATGAGACATGATGAACGTTAAAGCTGTGCCACAGAACACTACCATATCAGCACTGGTCCATTTCTAAGCAGATCTGAAGAAGTCACTTTGAAGCTCATAGGCTGTGGTTCACTACTGCAGGGGAGACTGAAAGAGCAGCCTGACCCATCCGGGGCTCAGTAGCTGCGGCCAAAGAGAGTGTAGAACTTGGCAGGTTTGGTGCAGGCTGGGTGGGATACACCGGGTGTTGGGTGCCAGCTCCTGGGGCTGCTTGAAGGGGATGCATAGACCTTTGGCTCCCATGGCTGGGGCCCCCTCCTCTACCACAGCATCCCTGTTTTAAAGGAAAGCATTTCCTGGTTTAAACGCACATCCAAAACCGAAAAAAATTAAACAGGTCTCCTACATGACAGTGTCCACTATAGTGCAGGCAGGTAAAGCATCAACGATGTACTATATTACAATAACCAGTTGTGGTACAAATCCCCCTTCACCCAGTCTGCAAGTTACTTTGGACAGTAGAGTAATACTTTGTTTGCTTTGTTTGTCCAGCAACTTGCTGCATTAAGTCAAGTCACATAGCATGTCCTTAGTTCCCATGAAACAATATCTTTAACAGGTCAAACATGCTGTGACCTTTTAAAATTATCCACTTTTGCTAACTTTATATACTAGTCACATAAAGTTAAGCACAGGCCTTTGCACACAGGGGGTTGATTCATCCCTTCAAAAAACATTGTTTTTTTTTTTGTTATGCGCCAACCAATGATGGAAACTCACACAGCAGTGTGTAATCCAGCCTGTGTCAACTGGTAGTGCGCACGGGGGTCTTGGTGACCTCGTTACCGCGCGGGATAAAAAGTGCAAAGTTGCGTTAACTGTGCCCGTTTTGCATCAAGCTTGCTGGCGACACACAGATGTGTAAAATGAAAATTCTTTTTTCCCGTGCAAGAGCAGTCTCTCAAGTGAGTTTTATGCCCCTTCTTTTGGCTGTTTAAGCGCGGGGTTGGTTACTGTCAGCCCTTTTCTCACCATGCCACCACGAAGAAAACTTAGCACCTTTGACAAAACCAGGGCGATTGCGTGGATACAAGATGGCATTGCAAAGGCTGAAGTGGCGCGACGACTTGGTGTGCATCATTCAGTTATTGTTAGACTGAATCAGCGTTTTAGGGCGACCAACAGCGTTGAAGAGAGGAGGCCACGGTCAGGTCGGCCTAGGCAGACTACTCCCAGAGAAGATCGTTTCATCGAGAGGCAGGCCCTATTGCAGCGGGATACCACTTCCACCAGCATCCAAGGCAGCTTCGTATGGCAAAATAACACCATCCTCAGCCGTCAAGCCATACGAAACCGTCTTCACCACTTCGGCCTCAGATCACGTCGCCCCAGCTGTTCGACCACGACTGCTAGCAGCCCATAGGCTGGCTCGCCGAGCTTTCTGCCATCGTCATGTGAGATGGAACCAACAACAGTGGTCCCAGGTCCTCTTTTCAGATGAGTCGCGGTTTAGTCTTGAACACAATGACGGCCGAACTAGAGTTTGGAGGCGTGTTGGTGAACGTTACATTGATGCAGCTGTGTTCGCCAGACCAGGGCCTTTAGGGGAGGATCTGTTATGGTATGGGGTGCCTTCAGCCTCCACCACAAGACACCACTCTACCATATTGATGGAAACCTCACAGGCATCCGCTATCGGGATGAAATCCTGGCGCCTTTCGTTGTTCCGACCATGCAATGGATAGGACCCATGGCAGTCTTCCAAGACGACAATGCTCGGCCACATAGGGCCCGGGTGGCCGAAAACTTCATTGTGCAGGCCGGCATCAACAGGATGATCTTCCCGGCGTATAGTCCCGACCTCAATCCCATCGAGCATATGTGGGATGAGTTGGGGAGACGTGTGAAGGAGAACCATCCACCTCCCAGAGACCGCCAGGATCTCTTCCAAATGCTGCAACTGGAATGGCAGAGAATCCCTCAGAGGGTCATCAGAACACTGGTCAACTCGATGAGGAGTCGCTGCGTGGAATGTCTCGCCAATGGCGGTGGCCACACCCACTACTGAATGATTTTGTGAACTGAACAGATTTTGCGAACTTTGATTTCGACCCATCCTCTGTTTAATTGTCTGTAAATCAACAACCGTTCATTCGATCCCAATGAAATTCAATGTACGTTGGAACAAGATAATGAATTAAATCTGTTCCAAATTTCAAAATCATGGCTTTTATATTTGGAAATTATGCGGGTACATGTAAACTGTGCTTAACTTTATGTGACTAGTATACATTCTGTGTCTACTCTAATTGAGAAGTAATCCCAGTAATTCATGCACACAAAAAAAATGGTGATCTTTGTGCAGTTTTACGTCTTCACTTAATGGCTCACAATTTTCTCTAAATATTCAGGATTCAAAGCGGTCTACAATTTGCATATCATATCCTCCTCTTCCTGTTGTCACATGCTCACACAGAATCTGCATCTCAGTACAAACTATTTCATCATAAAATCTTTATGATGTAGGAAAGGCACCTCCCAGAAGTTCTAATAACGATGCATTACCTGGCACTGTCCTTCTTGATGGCATCTTCACAAGGAATTTCCCCACAGAACGGAGCCTGGATGAGTTTCTTTTGATCCAGAGCATCACAGAACTCATTGAATGTTGTGCGACACGACCAAATTCTCATCCAGTTCTTTCTTAGCCCTGCAACCACAATGGAACGAGATAGTGTAAGTGACTGAGAACAACAAAACCTTCAACTGGCGGACTGAACTTAATTTAATCACGAGGCACTGAAATGGATACGGTCAAATATCCACTAGTGGCAACCTGTCCAGCAAAGCCTTGTGTAATGCAAACATCTATATAATAAAAACAAATATACAATGTAATAGTCAATAATAATCAATGTAATGAAACTACATCAACAAAACTGAACGACTGAATGTCACACTTTCATTTGTTTCATCCTTTGATTTTCAAATACTATTTTTCTCTCGTCCTCACCACTGACGAAGAGCTTATCGCTATAAATGTCTGGTAATCTTCCTCTTATGGATATTTTTCCTAACTCTGTGTGTGTGTGTGTGTGTGTGTGTGTGTGTGTGTGTGTGTGCGCATGCATGCTTTTCCTATTTTTATGATCCAGTGGTCAATTCATCTTTTCTATGAATGAACCTCAATATTTTTTGCTGACTGCTTCTAAACCATATGCTATTTTGGATGCCTTTATATCATTGCATTTCGACTCCATACTGATCATTCTTTGTCAACTATCACTGCAGGAGCTGCAGAAGAACAAACCAGGGTGTACCTGTGAACAGGATGCTAGAATAAGACGCATGAGTAATGCCACTGTGATGGCACACCAGAGAAGAGTCAAAAGTTTTTGACTCAGTATCTTGTGGAAAAGCCTTTTTGTTCACTCCATAGAGAATCCCTTGATATTCAGGGCATTAGTGGTCATAAGCGACTGACACTTTTCATCAAACTTGGAATGCCATTTCTCAAAGCTCCCATCTTGTTCAACAAAATTAGAAGAAACAGGATTTTTTTTTTTTTTTTTTTACCAAGACAGACATTCTACACACCCACACCCCTACCCCACCTCCAGGCAACAACAAATTTTGAAGCATTTTCAAATTACCACTGAACAAAAATTCCGGTGTTCAAGACGTTAAAATGGGGTTTCAAATCTCAGCGACTTTTCAGGACTGTACAAACCCTGCTTTATCAGCAGTGTGTGTGAGAAGACTGTGCGCTGCGTTGCTAACTGTAGTGATGCTTTCTGTAAACAGCGCGTCTGTAGACATCTTTCTCCAAAAGTTCCTTTTTATTTAAATTTTCAAATCAATGTCAGCTAAAAAAAAAAAAAAAAAAAAAAAGAGAAAACAAAAGGGAAGAATGATTAAAGCTGATGCGAAAACAGCAAAATAAATGTTAAAATTAAACTCTTACATGTATATTTCACATCATAATGAAACAAAAGTAGGGGCTGCAAGTCCAGGTGTACAATTATTTCCCTTCCTTCACCTGCCATAGAGGGTACGTATGAGTGGGGGCTTGGGGGACTTTTGAGATTTAAATGACTAATGCTTTCAGTAAAGCCCTACAGACAACTGAGACAGCACAGGTTCACCTAAAACTATCACCAAATCCCTCTTGCCGACAATGGAATATTTTCATAACTAATAGAACAGTAGGCAGCTGTCAGTAAACACATATACTTTGAAGTGAGGGTTTAGGTGCAGACTGACTACTGACTTTTTGTACATGCTGTCTTGAACCACCTCCAGAAGACCAGAGATCTGCGTAGGCAGGTCCCGGTTGGGGCAGGTGGTCTTCTCCCCTGTGTCACGCCGCACCAACACCACCTGGTTGGCCTTCATGTCCCGAGGACCCAGCTCCAGGCGTATTGGTACACCCTGACATCACGCAGTACAATTAGAAGATAGTGTTTACTTTCTCACTTAATTTCAAGTTAACACTTTTTATTAGACTTACGATGCTGTACCAACACTCAATGTATGGTGCATCACTTACACACTATGATGAACCAAGGCTTTAACATTGGCATTACACAGAAATAATTCAATTCATATATATATATATATATATATATATTTATAAAGCTTTAATCCCTGTAAACCATGCATGTCGTCATTCATTCATCTAAGTACGGTTCTTCCCCAGACCAAAGACAGTGTAGATTGGTCTTTAATAGTGTTGTTTTTGAGACAGGTCAAAGATCACATCTTTCCCAACAACATGTGATATGAAAACAACATTCCTTGAAACTGGCCAGTCAACCTGCGATAGGTAAAGAAGCCAACACTGAATATGTTCATATGACGTTTTGATGATTCCTTTGATGGAAAACTATCCAGTTTTCCCACTGCATTTGCCATTGGACAGTACATACATTCAAAAGTAAACACGTGTTTTTCACATTTTTTCATTTATGAACTTTTGAGACAATTAAAAACTCTTGCGAGCATTCAGAAGTAGTGCTCATGAAAAATTGGTCTGGAAATCTTAAGGTCCAAACACAGTGCATCACGACCAAGCAACAAACGTGTTTTAAGGTTATCCACCTCTGAGCTCATCTCCTTTCTCACACACACCTTTCTTCGAATTCCAAATCTACATTTCTTATGTTAATGCTGCTTTTCAAACTGTGGTCGATCATAAAGGTAAAGGTAGCAGAAAAGTAATCATCTCCATCCCTCTGTAATATTTCTTAACATCAATCTATTCTACTCCTTGAAATGAAATAGAGGAATGTGCAAAATCCAGGGTAAAAATCTGTATCCAGATAAACCGTTTCATCTTAACAGACCTGCCAACCCCCTAAGAGACCAATGAGTAAGAATTGAAGCTCAGTGAGGCAGAAATGTGTAATTTCACAGAGCTAAGAGTAATCAAGCGCGACACTTGCCTTTTTTCAAACAAACACGATGCGATGAAATTGTTCGCACAATTTTTGTGAACTTTACTTTTCTCAAAAAAACAGCTTTCTTTTAAGTGTCACAAGAAATCTTTACAAATTATGAAAATGTAGAATACACTGAAAACACATATGCGATGCAATGACACCTTTGTCCTTGCCAGTCATCACAATTTGCATTATCACAAACCAAGGACCAGTCAGTTCTGCCATGGCACACCAAGGCTTGATAGTGCACCAGAAACAACCTCAAAAATGTTCTCCCCTGTTGCTGACTCTGTGCATGTGGGGTTGGCTATCAGCTCAGTGGCGACTGTGTAATTTTATAAGTATCGCACCACCCTAGGAAAGAATTTGTCCCCCCCCCCCCCCCCCCCCTTTCTGACTTCCATCAGTCCCCAACACAAACAGTCCATTCTGCAGTCCCCCATGGCAAGGGTCCTCACAATGTGTGTCGTCTTTGTTTGACCGCTCTTGAACTGTTTGGCGATCTCCGAATCTGAGAACGCTTCTTTAAAAAGCTGGGATGCATGGTCGGCTGCGCTAAGAGCGATACTGTGCTCGATGAAAAATCCGGCCACCAATGCTTCAGCCCAAATTACCCTTTTCCTCATTTCATCCTCTTTTGAGGTGTCTACAGTTTGAAAAAAACTGTGTGATGCTTAAAGAATTCGGCGCGTTACAGGAATCGATGTGCTTGCGTGACTAAAGGTGACACTTCACATCCACCATCCCGCCATGGGAAATTGTGAAGTCCAACTCGCAAGTGGTACACCTTGCACAATTTACACCTTTACCCGAAGGTCGTATGCAGGGGACTTTTTCTGAGTATTCTTTTCGGGACTTTTGACCAAGTTTTTTTCTTTTTTCGCATCTTGTCCAGAACTTTCTGCTCCATGTTTCGATATTTTCAGAGTTACAACTTCAAAATGACCCCAACTTTGCTGAATGGTAAAGATGGTGAAACGAACTGCGCATGACCGGAAACGCTTATTGAAGATTACTGGTTATACGCACAGCGTTGTGTGTGTCTGTGCATAAGCCGATTTTTTCGTCCGTTTCTTTTCTTTTTAAACTTTCAATGCGTAATTTTTTGGCTAAGAGCGTAAGATTTATCACTTAGGCGTAATAAATTACGCGAAATGCATAATGGTTGGCAGGTCTGTCTTAAACCACCATGTACATTCCATTTCTTGCATTCCTTGAGAGATGAACCCCAACCTTTGACGACTTCAAGGTTGATATTTTTGGAAAAGTTGCACGAGATGATAGCACCATTCACATCAAATCAAAGCCAGCAAATTAAAACAAATGCTGTAATAGGTCCAGACCAATCCTAAGGAATGATCATGTTCACTACACAACAGTGCAAAATGGGGAGAAAATCCTTCACCTTCAGTTCCCAGTGATTGAACTTCCAGCCCGGAGAGTAGTTGTCTCGAACATCTGCACGAGCACGGATTTTCTGTGCTTTGAGATCAGCAGCAATTTTTTCACAGGCATCATACAGAGCCTTTGAGTCATCCTCTGAGAGCGAGGCCGTCACTCCACAAGGCACCACAATGATCTGCCAACAATCATGGACCATGACATATTTACACAAAATATGTTGGCATTTGTGTGTGTGTGTAATTATCTGTTCAGACACATACATACATGCCTTATGGGTAGATACGCACCAACCTGTATAGTGATAAACAAGACTGCATGTTTAAACCCACTGCAAGCTAAAATTTGATTTCAATAACAAAAAAATAAACATTACACATACAGATCCTCTCATTTTGGCATCAATAGCTGCTGATAGATACTGCTGTTCACATTGAAATTAAATACCCTTTAAATCCTCATTCATGGTTCTATTAAACAAGCTGGCACAGCAATACATCTTAACAAGTCATCTTTACATGGGTTTTAAAGACTGTGCTTGAAGGGAGAAAGGGTGGCAGTGGAAGCCTTCAAATGTCCATGAATTTTGTGCGCCTAAATAATATATAAAAAGGCATATGCAAAGTCTATCTGGAAATTATCTTTAAAAGGCACAAGTCAAGTCACTCTACAAATCACTTTCCATTCCAATTTTCACCAATCATTTTCTTTTGTTCTTAATGTTCAAGAAAGGCAAGAAAAATTTGCTATCATTACTACTGCCTTGCCCTCTCCTGTACAACCAGGCATGATAATGTCTTCAATAAATGTTTCAAATAACCCATATTTCAATTAGCTATAGATTATCAATGATCAATTCTATAGACACTTGTCTAAATCAATTAGCTCACTGGGGTTAATGCTGGACTTGCACAGAGAAAATAAACTGAAGACCACCGATTTGTACACAGAGAAAATATACAGCTGAGGGCCACTGATCTGTACAGAGATAAAATGATGCAACTGAAGACCGCAGATCTGTACTCAGAGAAAATCTACAAATGGAGAGCACCGTTCGATATACACGAGAAAATCTACATCTGAAGACCACTGACCTGTACATTTGCCACTCTAGGAGGCAGCACCAGTCCCATGTTGTCTCCATGCACCATAGTCATCACACCAATGGTTCGTGTGGTGATCCCCCACGAGTTCTGATACACATGCTGCTTCTGCTGAGTGTCTGGGTCTTCTATCACAATGTTGAACATTTTGGAAAAGTTCTGACCCAAGTGATGGGAGGTGGCCCCTTGAATAGCTCTCCCATTGGCACTGATGTAGGCTTCCACCGTGGTGGTGAAGTCTCCTCCAGCAAATTTCTCTTTCTCCGTCTTGTGGCCTCGTACTACAGGGATGGCAAGCAGGTCCTCATAGATTTGGCCGTAGTACTCAAGGATCTCGTACACCTGTCAACATCAAGCTCTAGTTATATAAAACTTTCAATGTCATACTTCACACAAATGTGCTCCACCAAATACTTCCTTTCTGAGGCAAACATGATAAAGATTTGGATCTTATACCAGCATCATCATCCCCTCCAGGAATATCCTCATTCCTTTACAGATCACGTCCCTTTGATAAGGCCGGAAACTTTTCATCAATCATCTTACCGGTTTTAGGCAGAAGTCCAATAATATTAACTACATTTGCAGGCTGTCGACTGTTGCAGCCAGTCCTTTAACATTGTATTCTACCTGTATTATGAAACTGCCACGTCAGTTATCTTCTGGTTTTCATTTTCACTATCAAGAAATGACATCAGATTTAACCAATTTTAAGAGGCAGAAGGAATGTGGCATGTGACAGACGACCAAGCATGTTTCTTTATTTCCTTCTTCCCACCCAAACCCACATAAGCATTTCAAAATCTGTCCCCATATATTTTACTTCCTACCTTTCTTTGAGCCTTTGCTGCTTAATATTTTGTAAATTATGATGGTTCTTAAGACATTTCAGCTTCACCAACTCTCATGCAACGTATGACCTATGGATGGAGAGTTGAAAGCATACTCACTGGAGGACTGTTGTGTTGCAAAGCTAGTTCCCCGACTGGTAGTGATAGCAAGCACTATCAATGACACTGCTATAATTGTTTTCAAAATGTTTATAGTGCTGTGTGATCGAGTAAACATTTGTCTGTGCTCTTCTCTCTGTCCCCAAAAGTGGATAAGGAATGGAGGACCCTACTTAAATGTAGTGGCATTGGTCTGGGTACTGAGAATTAATGGTTTGTCTTGATGGGTTATGTGACAGTTTATTCTCATGGAAAATATGATCATGTACCTTCTTCATACATTCTAAACGTGCTTTAGAATATCTCTTGCACCGGCAAAACACAATCAAAGAATTTCTTATATGAAACTGCTTGCTGATATATGCATTACAAATGCAAATTTGTCAGCATAAAAACAATCAAGGATATTGTTGGGCGTACATATACACACAAAAGAATATTTCAACTAATAGTGCCAGCAATGGTGCTCAGTCACGTTCATTCAATGTGGTCTTTTTATTTTCCTAATTTTCATTATTGCATGTTAAGTCCATCACTAGCAGTAGCAAACAAATTCTAATTTATGAACTTTAAAAACTGTATATATTGACCCACAGATTGGTTTGTCGATCAGCGTGATTTGAAATCACCTTGGCATGCAAAAAACTGTGCAACGCTAAATAATAAAAACACACTCAGCAGCAGCCTACTGATTTATCCTTTGCTGAAGTTTTTTTTTTCCTACCTGGCACAAAAGAACAAATCTAGAACTGGGAGAAACAATGAGTGTTTTCACTCTCGTTTCTGGCTGGAATGGCCCCTTTGGGACAGAAACAGTAAATGTGTTGAGCACATGCTTGCTCCAAATAGCACAATTTATTTGGAAACAGCATAAAGGAGTTTTCTTTTCACCCTAAAAGAAAGCACACTGACTGACTGAAACCAATTTATTGTCAGATTAACTCAAGGTTGAACTGACAAAAGAAAGCACACACACAATCATGTCTCTATCTAATGTTTTGAAAGCACACACACGCACGCACGCACACACACACACACACACACACACACACACACACACAGTGTACAAAATACACACCTCTTTCTTGGCTTCCTCCATGTCGGCCCATGCTGTATGACCCTCTTGCCACAAGAACTCCCGTGTTCTCAAGAACGGCTGCGGGTGTTTGAACTCCCATCTCTGTATAAAAATTGTCCTATTTTTTTAAGCCAATGTCATTGATTCAAAAAAAAAAAGAAAAAATGACGAACAGGCATACAATCATGCACGGATGGAGGGAAGTAAAGGTGTGATGAGGGGCAAGGACTACATGAATCAATGAAGACAAAATCTGTCTATTTTCCAAACAAACAAATCCTTCAATCTCGAATTTTTGCTTTTTAATGCGATACTCTAGTACAAACTTAACAACACTGGCCATATACCCAGAAGACCTCTATGTAATGTTTTAAAAGCTGAACAGTTCACACACGCATACACACACAGAGTTTTAACAAGACTAACCACAACGTTGCACCACTGATTGATGCGTAGAGGCAGGTCCCGATGTGACTTGATCCACTTGGCGTAGGAGGGGTACATCACCGTTTCACTGGTTGGGCGGATGGCGATGGGCTCAGCCAGTTCAGACTGCCCTGATTTGGTCACCCAGGCTACCTGCAATGACACTTCTCACATGATTCGGAATGAAAAATAAAAGTCGGCCCAGATTCCTGCAATGAAGAATAGTGCAGCAACATACAGCTTCATCACAAACTTTTTAGCCTAACTGTTTCTAGATGCTACCTCTGAAAATATAAGAAGGCTATATGGCAATTATCTCAGAACAACATAATTCTTACACACTAAAGCCATGCAAGTATGTTAACTTACTCTAGATGCTATTTATTCTATTTTCTCTATTACAACATCAAACTTCACAGAATCTCAGACTTTACTTACAACTCTTTGAAGTGTTTTAGCATACTTTCACTTATCAAAATCTTCTTCCCTCTAACCTTCATGCATATACTTCTCCTGACTCACTGCTTCTGTTCTACATTTATCTACACCTACTCATATTTACATCATGCTCATTACATACTTAACAATATCTGTTACCAATATTCATTCATTCAATTTGTAACTATATCCTTTCACGTGAGAGTCAATCCACAATTTGTCCTAAACCAATCAACTGACCCAGAAGCTGTCTTTTGTTTGCTGAATTACCTCAGGAGCAAAGTCCGCAATGTGAGTCTTCTCCCTTTCCAGAGCACTGTGGGACACAAATATGGGGAAGTAGGCGTTCTCCACTCCCAGAGCTTTGATCTTGGTGTCGAAGAACTCCTTGATCTTTTCCCAGATGGAGTAAGACCAGGGACGGGGGATGTAGCAACCACTGATGTCGTAGTATTCAATCATCTCCGCCTTAGTGATCACCTTTGGTAACAAAGCATACAGTATCTTAATTTACCAGTTCCAAAAGAAAAGGAAAGGTCAGCAAAGGTAAGGCGAGGCCTACACTATTACATCCAATTCAACTTGTGACACCAAAACTTGATGGTTTTTGGTTGGTTCTATACATGACTATTCTCTATGCTGAAACCGATGCCAATCTTGATTCTGTTCTTAACATTCTGTAGCTGCACTTTATTGTACATTTACATACATGTTCTGTTTTCAGACATACTTTGCACCAATATTTCTGATCTTTGGTACCTGTAATACATTATTTTTGTAATATCTGCAGAAAAAGGATTTTCCTTTGTTGGGGGTGTATAGCTGAAACGTTTGTCATAAATTGGGTCTTCAAGTGTCACAGGCCTATCATACGCCAACTGACATACTTTACACACAAAAAAACTATGATCCTCTGATTTTTTTTTTTGCCAAGACCTAAATACTGTGATGCTTGTCGATGCTAAGATGCTCAGATTCACGGAAATCACCAACAGCTGCTTCCCTTGGCACTTTGTTGTTTGTGTGAGACAGAAGTATCCTTCATGTGCGCCATTTTTACCAGCTATTCATCCATCCCTGTTTGTCGACAATTCACCCCTGGATTTAATGACTTTAATGCAACTGGGGATCGACATTGATGAAGCCAAATAGGTTATCATAATGACTTTCAGGCAAAAATTAATTTACTTGTAGCAAGTGTTGGGATCAATATCCATGAAACCAATTAGGCTGAGTTGAAAACATCTGTCAGATGCAAACTAGAAGTACATGATAAAACAAAAGTAATCCATGAATTGAAGACCAACATAAATTTGAAATCACTGAAAGAGGCAACTTTACAGCATTCGGCTAGATATCTCGGATCAAAATTTTATAACTATCAGCAGCCATTTTTAGCTGTAAAGAGAGTTGCATTTTGGCTAAGGGCAGAGGCGCCAAATCTTTCCACAAATTTGACTGGCCATGATTGTTTCGAATTGAATACCATCACAGGTTCTTAAACATTTTTCAATAGGCAAGTGAACTTTGAAAATCTATTTTAGACATGAATTTTGTTTGATTCGAGAGATTTAATTTTGGTGTTTGGTTTCAGATAACTTTATAAATGAAAAAATCAACAATAACCAAAGCATGCCTGGTGCGCATGTGACTATTTTTCTTTTATACCAAATGAATACAAAAATTATTTTCATGTTTATAGTATAAATTGTTGCCTGCAGTCATTATTAGTTTGAAAGTTACTTGACATCAGATTGTTCCTTTTGATTTCCTGCAAGTGTGTTAACATACATGTATGAAAATTAGGTCTGAGACTTAAAAATTCTCAAATTTAAATGTCTGGAATCCTTTCAAGCGGATTTTAGGATAGACAGGTCTGGTATACCCTAACAGTAAAATACTTCTAAATTATATAATTAGTAAATAACAGAAAATAGTCCCATGTGACAGGGTTACTTCTGCAAATCAATAAAACCATATTACAAAGACATTTATTAAGAAGAAAATGAGCAATAAAAAAAAATATACATCAGTCCGACTTTGCTACATTCTGTTCCTAGACATCCATCAAACTTCACTTAAAGACACTGTAGTCTTTTTAAGAGTAAATGCATGCATACTCTGAAAACATAATCCCATCTAAACAAACTGGAGTCTTACAAATACAAAAGGCAAAATACCCTGGGAAATTAAAAATATGGGACTAAAACAGAGATGTGGAAGAATTTCTACATTCATCAATGTCTGAGCTTTCACTGCATTGCCAAAAAACAAAAAACGAAAAAGAAAAAACGTATCTAAGCTTTCACTGCTGAATTAAACTACACTTCATATGGAGTCAGTCACACTGTCTGCCATCTAGTGTGAAAGTGACGGTTGTAACTATGGCAGAGTTCATACCTGTGAATACCATTCAGCCAGGTTCTCTTCCTTTCTTGGCCTCAAGACCCAGTCTGCACACAACATATGAATCACAGCTTTATCATCATGGCACAAGAAACCACATATCCAGGCTGTAAACATGAACCAAACTGAACTATGAAGACTATCTAATTAAATCTATCAAACACAGCACATACAGCACCTGTATACCAATACAAACCACTTGCCGACAACTGTTCTCCACTACAATCACCAGTGACATGTGAGGCCTTGTGTACTCGTGTGACACAAAATTACTGAACACAAGGTGATGAAAAAGCAAACTAAAAGGTTATGTAGGTACTTTTCAGCTGACCATTTTTTAACACAGAAATTGCTTATTGAACTTAGTCTTCACCTATTCTGACACAAATCTAAGATTAGAATTACTGTCTATCTCATTTAAGACTGAATTCAGCAAAACAAATAGTTTGGGAGGTTTCTCCATATATAATGAACATTCAGTTTTTATATTTTATCACAGATTTTGAACAAAGAAGGTTTTCAGAGCCAATTAATGAAAAACATACAGAAGACATTGATAACTCATATACCGAGTCAAAAAATCTGTACATTGTTCATATGTCTTTTAAGAATGCAGTGATATATGCTTAAAGCAGCAAAGTTACCACAGCAGTTGTCATCTATTGTTTACAATTCTCATTATCTAATCATATTCACCTCAGTTAAATTTCAAGTTATCATCCAGCAAGCATCACAATATTTCCTTCAGAAATGGTTTTTTTTGTATGTTAAAAAAAAAAAAAAAAATGCATGAAGTAAACCATCTTCTTAAGACCTGAATACCTGGAATTTACTGCTGGAATATCTATTACCAAGATGCAGGTATATATTCCTTAGAACTGGTATAGTTTGAAAGCTTCTGTCCTCTCAACAATTTCATGACAAGAAACTTTCATTTCCAAGACAGTTTGCAACTGAGTATGATCAGCAAACTACTGGAGTGTGACAGCTGACAATGGCATTTTTCATCAAGAAAAAAGCAAACAAAGAAATGAACAAAAGCTGGCTATCAGTCTTAGTGTGAATACCTTACACCACACATATTCATCTGGAGTTTCAATGTAAAATGGCATTACAAATACCCCCCCAAAAAGTATTTATCCTCATGTCTGCTTCTTGCTGGACAGTTTCCTTGTCCACAGAGCTCCACTGTCAAATACTTAATCTTTTCACGATGTCCTTTGATCAGCATGTGGTACAATGTTACTCACAATCAAATATCATAACACTATCAAGTAAAATTTTTTCAAATGCATGCACAGACTTCTGAATCGATTGTGACACTCTTCTGACCAATTTTCTTTTGTTTTCCTGTTGTGCTGAACGTCGATGAATTTTTAAAAAGAAAAAGACAAAGGAAGAAAAGAAAAGGACAGAAAACACCATAAACTGTCTCTGCACACACGTAACTTAAGGATAGTTATCGTTATCTAAAAAATGAAAGTTATCTTTTCCCTCAATTTTTTTTTCTGTTGTAGTTAAACACTACACTACACAAAAACCTGAATTATACAGCAGGATACTGAAATGCACTCTAGTACCAAAAGAATCACCTTGTGATTTTCTTGACCTCTCTGCTGGCGTCGGACTCCTTAGCAGCAGCAGCAGCAGCCTTGTTCCCTTTGTCAGCATCTCCTCCTGCCCCCTTGTTCTTGCCATCTGCTTTGCCCTTCTCCGCTCCTGATTTCTTCTCTCGTTTGTTGCCTCCACCAAGGTCCACACCAGTCAGGTCTTTGTACCGGCCCTTCAGCTCCAACAGTTTCTTCACCGCAGCATCAATCTCCTCCTATGTTACATGAGGGGAGGAAAAAAAAATTACAACAATAATCATAATGACATTAAAAATCATGGAAACGTTATTTTGTAATTGGAAATTTCTATCCAGTGATAGTGTACAGGGCTCCCAATGGCTGTAGTGCTTTAGGAGTCCCTGAACTCCAAACACAGAAATTTTTAACATTTTAGTCAAGGGCCATGGGACTCCCAGGTCAAAATTTTAAAGAATCTCTGACTCCTACCACTGTCACTTTACATCTGTATCAGTGAATGTGACTATTAAATTTCTACTCCTTTTCATATTCAGCTTCCTTTCATTTATACTAAAAATATTCAGAACATTACGTAACACATACACACTCTTTCTGTCTCTGTCACTCTCTCTCTCTCTCTCAAACACACACACACACACACACACACACACACACACAGAGAAAGATTACAAGTACACTCTAACGCTGTCAAACTCACTGTCACATACATTTTTTTTCTAAAAAAACTAAAAAGATCATACATTATTATCAAAATGGTAAATATGCAAATTCACATTTATCATGACTCTTATCTACTTTTACTAAACACGCAGATCTGAAGAAACTGAAAATGCAATTAGACTATATTACAGCCTGTCTGCAGTATGCAGTGTTGACAAACAGATTATTTGAGCAAAAGTTTATCACAACCCTATAATGATTCCACAAAGCTACGGAAGAGCAGTCTTATTATCAACTAAGCAATCATATATTACCTACTTGGCACAGGTACAAACACAGAATGTCGATACATGCCTACCCCTAAAAATGAATTTCAGTAACACTGATTTCAAATTTCAGTAGAATGGACTCAAAATCAGTAGCATGCATTTTTTTTCTTTTGAAACAGTTTGTGGAAAAGGTTGGTCAGGGTGTCATAATCAGCTCAACCTATGCATAGAATAAGACAAAACTTAAACGCCATGTTTTAATTACAGAAAATGTGCTGTTACAAATCACGCACTTTGCTTTTGAATCGTCAGAGTCCGATTTCACAATGAAGGGAAATTTTACCACTGCATTTGTCCAGGAACTTCTGTGACGGCTGACGCTTTTTTGATGCAGGTTCATCGGCATCACCAGTTGGCACATCCATTTGATTTCGCTTTGTATTAGACGCCATGTTTATCAAAACTTCAGTTACTTGCGATATCCAGTTTAGTGCTTCCGCTTTCAAAAGCATCGTTTGCTTGAATAACTGAGTTTAACGTCCCTGTATAGCAGAAGCCATTGGAGACATACGCTATTCGTCTGCTTGATGAAGACGGGGCTTTACGTCCCTTTTACCATTCGGTGTTCTGCTTCTGCTTTCAAAAGCATCGTCTGCTTCAACTAGCGATTGTTTCAAGTAATTTTGTTGAAAAATCTTTTTACCGTAACGAAAAATAAATTTCCGTAATTGCCGTAGCTACTTCGTTTTTTTTTTTTAATTGCCGTAGAAAATATGGAAGTTCCGTAGGGGTAGGCATGTAATGATGTATGAATGTCTTTCCATCAATTCATCCCCTCCTTTCAAAACTTTTGTTGAAAAAAAAAAAAAAAAAAAAAAAACAGTTTGAAAGAAGGGATTTCTACTTTTAACTTGAAAAAAAAAAAAAAAAAAGAGCCAGCTACCTTTGAAATTCAAATGCATAGTTGAACCACAAGTCTGGTCTTTTGAAAGAAAGCTATGAATTAAGTCAATACCAATACACCTTTTTTTTTTTCAGTTGGGTCTGCATCACAAACACATTCACTGAAGTTTTGTTTGACTTGATTCTTCTTCTACTTCTGCTAGTTAAAGGCAGTCAACTTCATAACTTTGAAGACTCCGCTGCACTGTTGTGCATGTCTTTATATTTGACTCTGTGCCAAAAGGTGTGCAAGAGAGAAGAGGACAAAGAGGTGGTGAAATGAAGGGTGTCAGATGAACAAGTGGAATGCATATTTTTGAAAGGTCCATACCAAATAATCAATGTGTGAAAAGGCAAGACAATATTGTGACTGGTTTTCGAGTAAATTGAAATCATGTTGCATTTCATGAAGTATGACAGACATCAGCGATTACAACACAACCATCTGTTTTTGTCGCATTTTTCTATTGAAGCTAAAAAAAAAAAAAATCCACTTTATCTAGAAAATAAGAATGTTTTTATGAGCAAAACCTGAAAATACTGGTACCAGTCAATAATACAGGTATTACAAGGGTCATTTGTTGTAATCGCTGATGTCTGTCGTAACATTTTTAGAACTTTTAACTGAACAAAGGATTTCCATTCAAGAACAACAGAAAAATGCTCTCATCCAAAGAACAAACATGCAAGCAAATATTTTTTTTCATGCAATGTTTACTTTCCATACAGTTGCTGTCTTTTGCAGCAAAATGAAAAATATGACAAACGTCAGGTTTACATAAATCTCAAAAATATGTTCAAAAGAACGATAATCAACATACAGCAAAGTTTACCCTGGACTGGTACTTAACTTTAACTGCAGCTTTCAACTCCAGTCATGGAAAAGTATATTCACAAACAAACTTCGCTTGGCGTAATATGGTGCAATGTGTACGTGCACACTCCTGCACTGAAGATAGAGCTTGAGAGCAAGACAGAGAAACATGATAGTGTAACAGCTTTCTTTTTTCCTTTTTTTTTTTTTTTGGTAATGGTTATTTGGTTTTTTTTTTACAGTAATAGACATTTTACATATTTAGTGGGTAGATCTTGACATCATCCAACTGGATATAAGTTTTTGATCATACAACAAAAATACCCTACAACTTTAATGCTAGAGTCCAACCGCGATACCTTTTCAAAATAAAGACTGAGACTAGGTATAACAATATTGTGTGTTGTTCAATTTAGTAATCAAATGTTTTGTTGACAAAATATCCACAAGATGGGACTTTAAAATCAATAATTTGAAATGGGAAAAAAAAAAAAAAAACACACACACACACACACACACACACACACACACAAACCATCTCCCATCAAACCTAGTACATGCACACGTTCTGCTCCTTCAGTTCTCCATAGCAGTCAGGATCTTCTTTCAGCTGCTTTCTATAGGCTTCAACAGCTGCTCAGTTTCTTGCTCTTCTGTCAGCATCTTTTTGGGCTTTGAGGTCAGTCGGCAGTGTCGCTCAGCTGCTTCTCAGATCCCCCATCTGATGAAATATGCAGTTTATATGCCTTCGCCATCTGGTCTGGAAAAAAAAGAGAAACTTTGATCATTCCAAACCACACGCTCAGACATGCATACAAATCCCCACCCCCACCCATTAATAAAAGCTGTATTAATAGCTCAAAGAAATGAGGACAAGTTCCATAAAATTTCTTTTTTTATCATGCACTTATAGAAACCTTTCATAATAAGGTGATTAAAAATAAAGGCAAGATTAGTAATAAATCACAGCTTCATAGAATAAAAAAAATATCAATCTTTGTCAATTAAGTCAAGAAAATTTAATGACGGACGTCATTTTCTGAAGTGATGACAAACATCAGTCTTACACAGTTGCGTAATCGAACGAAAGCGACTATTCAACTGCCAGAGCAAGTGTTTCTGATCACAGCACTCGAAAAATCTTGCAACTAAAGATTTGAATCTGCTTTATGCAAGAAAAAAACTAAGGCTTTACATTAGTTACCATGTGTAGAAATGAGGAAAATGTCTACATAATTGATGACAATCATCATTTAGCATGACACGTGTCAGCGTTCACAAGAAGTTTACCACGTACCTTTCCACTGGCGTGCCCGTCTGCTAATGCAAATGGCGACTTCCATGAGTGTCCCATGTGGTTGATGGAGAGTACCCGGATGTAGATCAAATGTGAAAACACAACTGAATTTTGCAATATTGATTTATTGAACATTATGACACGCGTCATATATTACAAAAATGTTGACAACCTTGCAAAATTGTCCAAATCAATGGGGGAAACAGAATTTATATCATTAACATGAAATAATTCTCCCGTGATGCAGTAGTTTGAAAAACAAATGCAGTCATTTCCTGAAGATTTTGATTGTTAGCAGACGATGGAAATGGCAAGTGAACTTAGCATGAAATATTACAACGCACATGACGCGTGTCATCTGGCTCGTATCTGCACCCAGTACGAAGTAAATTTAAACATTTAGTGTTCTGGGTTTTTACATGTAGTAGGACAAATGTTTTTAAACACAAATTGTGTGGTTTTAAGCTGTTTCAACTCTGTTTGCTAGCAGCTATGCTTGCTGAAGTAGGGTTGGTTCAGGTTGTCCGTTTTGAGATGTCGGCATTTCGAGCGTTTCACGACTTCAGGCTTTAACTATTCGAACAAGGTACATCATCTTTCAAAGTTCATATTGTGTATGCTGTAAGTATGCACTCTTTTATGTATTCTCCCAAAAGAAATTCAAAGAAATTTACAATTTACGCACCTTAGCCCCACCTCCTGACTTCAATTGGCGCACTTTATCACCCTGAGCATCCACTTCAGATTTGGCAGCTAGTGCTTCAGCGGAATCTTCCGCTACCTTTCCAGAGACTGAAGGCATAGCTTTGGTCTCTTCCGCCTTGGCAGCTGTATTCCCAGGTTTTGGAGGGGTCCAGTCTTTACCAGTGGCTTCTTTGTACTGCTTTTTCAGGGACAGCAGAACTTGTACCTCAGCATCTATTGTAGCCTGCAATCAGATTATTTAATATTTGTAACAGTGTGTTTTACACCATGAAGACATTATCCCCATTTTGTTCACTGGTTACAATGTGACACCTACGCGAGTTTCTGTTAAACATTAAACAAAGCAGACACATTAAAAAAATCTATGTGACAGATGGCACTTCCAACAATGACTAAAATGCACACACACACACACACACACACACACACACACACCTTCAAATGGCACAAGTGGGGTGATAGCAAAATGAGGCGAAATGTCGCAACTACTATGAGGTGGCACTTCGGGGCTCTCTCTGAGCCATACTATGGAGTGTATCCACCCCCAAGTCAGTATGAGTATGAGTACGTAAAAGGCAAACAGTGAGGTGGTCAGGGCATCACAAGTTTGTAAAAGCAAACAGTTAGATGATACCGGAAGTGGCGTTTGAACAGAATGGGACGATGGAGTGTAAATGTGTGTGTGTGTGAATTTGGACGATGTTGGCAAAACTGAGGTGAGCGAGATTTTGAATGCAGCACCTCAATACTGCATTCTTGAACACCATTCAACCTGTAAAAAAAAAAATTAGGCAACAAAATTTTGCCCCATTTTTCAAATCGCCCCATTTTATTGAGACATGGATTACCTAATCGTCTCACTGTTTACCCTTTTACACACACACACACACACACACACACACACACACACACACACACACATCTCTCTCTCTCTCTTATACATATACATGCATATGTGAGTGTGTGTGTATGCACACACGCACAAAGGAAATGAAAAGAAAAAGACAGGAGGGGGGAAGGGTTCATTCATTAAACAGATCCATTAAACGAAATCAGCAAACTCGGCAAATTTCAATGAATCACTGTATTCACAGGCATTTGGTTTCATTTATTCTTTGACAGTGATCCTCACGGGTGCAGTCAGTAATCAGTCAATTCACATGGGTATAGGTAACAGCCTAATAGCAGCATGGGGAAAAAATGGTCAATAGCCTGTACTCCAAGCCTGCCAGATCACCTAATGCAGTACCTGGTCTCAAAAGGATGAGGTCAACCTTTCTCGCTAGATGATCCCAGTAGAGCTCTATCAGGTTCCCAGCCTTTTTTTTTTCCAGATGGCTGAGAGCAGGGCCTGGCCATAGTAGCAGTGTTGCAGGAACTGCTGTGAGGCCCTGGCAGCATTTGAGCAGGTAATAGACTGCAGGAGGATGACGTTGGGGTAGTCATTAAACAAAGAATGAACGTCGAAAAGACACTGATGCAGTGGTCTGCTTTCACCTTATGCCCTCCTCCACCAATATGGTCAACGAAGACAGGCCTCAGGTATGCTTTGATGCCAATGCCATTCCACAACATGAGATATGGTCTGCCCCAGGGATCCGTTTCCACCACACACACATTTCAACTGTCAGTATATCCCTCTCTAGGCGGCCTCCAGACTCCTGTCTATCCAGGATGACTGCTCGTTTGTTCTGTGTGCTTTGTGCCTGCCTTTATGTCAGGCAAACTGGAGTTATAATACAAGCAACATTCCTTTTGACTTATGAGCCTTAACAGTTAACTGTGTCGTCAGGGGAGCAAGACCCCAAGAGTCAGTCTTCTGGCTTGTTATTTACTGTTTACTGTTCAGTTCCTCATCTAAAAAAAGTAAAATGTCCTGTCCATCATGATCGCTAATGCAGAAACATAACTATGTATAGAACTGACTCTCAAAGTCTGTCATATCCAAGGTGATACTGTGTGAACTGGAGGTTTGCTTGTAAACCTGACGCACTGGTGGAAATGGAAAAAAAAAAAGTGCCGAACACTGGATTAGCAACTCTCAGTGTCACCTACTGTGGCCTTCTGTCACAGGTGTTTCTGGCTGCTTCTTCACCAGACAAAAATCTGTTTCTCAAGTGCGGCCAAATTACATGATTCTGGGAAGAGTGGTGACACATGGCTGCCTACTGCAGCAAAGGTAAGTAACACAGCCTATTTTCAAGAACTGATTCCTACATGATACTGCACTGATGTCATAAAGTTGACTCCCAAATCTCTCAAGAACAGGTTCCTGGATCATCCTCACCTTAATTATCCTCTCAAACCAGTAACTGTTAAACCCTGCAAGGCTTCTCCAGTTTTCAGAGTGAGAGTATCCATAACTTTGTTTGATTTCACTGCTAAACAATACCAGCACTTTACAATCGTGATTGACTTAATGCATGTGGTGGGCTTGTGGTGCAGTGGGATGCACAGGCAGAAGCCATCCAGGAGGCAATTGGTGAGATCAGCATGTAGTGTTCACACAACATGAGTTTGAACACTTACCAATCTCATGCTTGACACCATCAGAAAAATCCTCAGACTTTCGATTCACACAGCATTATAAACAAAATTTTCCTTTCTCAATACCACATGGGCTTCCTTAGAGATTAGGAATTTGATGTGGAGCTATTCCATTATGGAAGGGGTGCCCTTTCCAAAATGAACAGCATTTTTCAACTCTGAAATACATGCAACTGGCATGTGTCCCAATCTATCAGGCTGCCCATGTTCTTCTGAAGCATTTCTCCATCTTCTGAAGTTTCTACTTCAATATATCCAAATGTATTTCTGAAGTTTCTACTTCAATACATCCAAATATATGCAAAGTATTGCTTACACTGTAGGGGAAAAAACTGGAACCATATTACACAATTACACTGATAAAACGATCTAAAACACACACACACATCCTGAGATGAAGAAAAAATCTTGGTGCTGCACTTGACAATTTACTGGACTTTTAACACACTCAAACTGCACCAGTAAAGCAAATCAGACTCGAGGAATATTTTAAATGGATACTTATGTGGTTATACACTTAGATAAAGAAATGTTCTTATCAGTAGATAAAGAAGCATTCTTATCATGATATCAGTTGATAAGGACACATTCTCATCATTATATAACTCAGCATTTTAACAGCATGTAAAATATGGAAATGTAATCTGGTCCTTTTCAATCACAATCCAGTTAGAAAATAAAGAGATGACTAACAAAACTGGTTATTAAAGAATGTAAAGAAATGAAGTATCAACATCAAGATATAGTAAGACTGTCAAATTTGCACCCATAAAAAAAACAGCATTTAAGTGATGTTCTCATTCAGACTTGCAAAATACGAAATAATTTAGAAGATACTAGCTTTGAGACACTGATAAATCAAGGAATCAAGTGGGTAAAATACATATGTTCAGCCTTTCCATTCCAACAAGCATAAACAATGTTTTGGCAACAGAGTTGCTAATCTCTGGAAATCGCCGTAAGTGCACCATGTGTATCTACCAACATATTTAAAAATCTCCTGGGCATTTTCACAAATGTAGCTATACTTTTTTATGTTGATGATTATTAGATTATCTCTGAGTGTCATGCAAATCATCAACCTCTAAATTAGCACTGAAAGATGGAACACAGTCAGGCTTGTGCCAGTCTCCTTACTAATTATACTATAACTGTATCTTTGTATATTTCTTTAGTAACCTCAGCACGCATCTAGGAAATACTGGAGACTCACTGAGTCTAACTTACTCAGGTTAAGTCATTTTACAAAACTGATAAACAATGCCGCCCAAGCAAGCTTACTTTGGCAAAGCAACATATACCCCTTTGTCGTTTTCTCATAAGAAGATAATCAGGGGGTAAACAATACTTTTGTGACAAAGTGCTCGGCTAAATCATGTCAATGACTGTCACTGTGTGATTCAGTCACAAAGTACATGTGTGTTGCGTTCATGAAAACGTGCAGCGACAATCTTGTTTTGGTATAGCGTGTTTTGTAAGCGTTCGCTTCCTTTAAGTACGCATCTCACAACTAATACTGGCTAAATAAACCAACGTGGCTACCAAAAGTAACAAAATTACCAGCTGACGATCAGTAGTGATAATGCAGGATGTGTCGGTCTTAAGATGACAAATCGTCGAGCTTCACAACTTCTTTTCATGGCACAGCCTAACAGTTGTATGACTGACTAGATCGAGAGGGAAATCGATTGCATCATTTTTTTTTGTTAGCAC
>JADBJO010006235.1:80523-139365 GCA_016801955.1 Conus betulinus
ACTGGGAGTGGGAGCTCATCGCACTGTTCCAGAGCCAAGCAGACGTGGAAGAATGATGTCATCCTATGTTTCATTCATCAGCCTGAACATTTTGGAATGAAAAGCCATTGATATCTCCAGTTTTAAAGTATCACGCAGACAAGTTTCATTCTCATTTAGTGAAAGATGACTTGAGGAAGAAATCATTTTTGAACACCTGTTGAATGTTGGGTTCAACATTTGTTGTCATGAATGTTGTATCATGTGTTTTTGTATGTGTTGATGTTGTATGTTTTCAGATTGGAGGAATTTTGAACTATTGAAGGGTCAGCAGAGGAAAGCAAGAGTGCATACGCACTTGATGTGTTCAGTTGGTTTGCACTGGCGTGTTTGTCATGCTTCAAGGCAGTGAAGTTATTAAATGGAAAGAAACCTGATGACTGAATTTGTTCATTTCTTTCTTACCAAATCTAAACTGATTAGGTGTGTGTATCTTTATGTGGATATGACTAAGTTGCACACCAGTAATAGCTCTGCATTTTGTAAAGTACTGTTTGTTCTCAAGCGGTAAAGGGTGTTGCCAGTTCCTCCAGTTTTGAAATTACTGTATATGGGAGCCAAGATTGTTGTTTTGCTGCAGGCACTTTTGTGGCTGGAAGACTATGGTTGGGAGGAGAACAAACAATGTGGGTGATGAATCTAACTTGTCTGCATTTCTAGAAGTGAAGAAATTCTTTAAAGACTGAAAAAATGGTTGTCATTGAAAAAATAAGATTACATCGTAATTATAGAAGTGATCACTGTCTCTCTCTCTCTGTCTTTCTCTCACTTACACACACACAGACACACACACACACACACACATATGCAATAGCTTACACACAAGCATAAACGAACATGCTGGCTATCCCAGAATGGCTGAATGTGTGGAAATTGATGACCATTCAAAGTTGCTGATTGTGTTAATTTAGTTGAAAAGAAAGGAATAAGAAAAATGCAAACCAAAAAAAACGTGTAATGTGCACCTTAATAAGATTGAGTTTTTTCACGGATGGACAAACCTGACAGCAGATGGGAAGTTGTAACTTGAACCGTGTGCACCTGCGTTCAAGCCCATCATAAGGTGTGGAAGACACAGAACTGGGTCTAAGTTTTATAAATCAATTAATAGAAAAAGCTGAAAAGATCAATTGCTATAGCAAGCAAATCAGAATGAGTGAAACTGAACAAGATGAACAACAAACCAGGTGTGAAAAGAAAAAACAAAAATAGAAACATCAGCGTTGTCACACGCTCAGAAAAATAATATGAAGAACAGTAATCATGCTTTACAAGAAGCACACAAACCACGATCGGGAGCAAGTGTTCATTCCCATCATTGTAATGTTGAGTTTTTTCACGGATGGACAAACCTGACAGCAGATGGGAAGTTGTAACTTGAACCGTGTGCACCTGCGTTCAAGCCCATCATAAGGTGTGTGGAAGACACAGAACTGGGTCTAAGTTTATAAATCAATTAATAGAAAAAGCTGAAAAGATCAATTGCTATAGCAAGCAAATCAGAATGAGTGAAACTGAACAAGATGAACAACAACAAACCAGGTGTGAAAAGAAAAAAAACAAAAAATAGAAACATCAGCGTTGTCACACGCTCAGAAAATAATATGAAGAACAGTAATCATGCTTTACAAGAAGCACACAAACCACGATCGGGAGCAAGTGCTCATTCCCATCATTCATGGTGGCTGTAATGAAGTGAACGTGCGAGTAGATTGTACATGTGTGTCTGCACAACATCACATGTATCGGTATACAGCATGTTCCTGTACATGATTGAATGTTCATTGTGTTTCTGGTTTTTAAATGATATGCACATGGATTCCCGGACGCAGTATTAGCATCAAAGCAAGGCTGCGGCTTGCTGACATTAGCCAAGGAAACTGCTCTGTTTTCTGAAGATGTCTTTGGGCAAAATATATAACTTCACATAAAACTGTCTGTAGATGCTCATAAAAAAAAAAAAAAAAAAACAAAACTTAAGTGCTTTATATCTGAATAAAACCTAAAGTTCTTTATGTCTGGACAAAAAAAAAAACAAAAAAAAAAACTCTCTGTAGAATTCCGACAGTGTTGGGCTAACTGGCAACTTCCGTATTTCCAACATCTTAGGCGTCAGTAGTAAAAGATATGTCTCTCGTGCCATGGTACAGATTTATAGATTAATAAGGGAGATTTTTTTCTTCTAATACTGATATGAAATGTTTACAAAGTTTTTATAATATATAAGCTATCGAAACTGGCTTTACATGTTCCATCTCATACAAACACACTTTAATAATTTAAGTAAACAAAACCAGACTGAATAGTCATGTCAGGTATTTCCCTTCATGAAGTAAAGTTGGCCGTACTAAACTATCTGATTAAGGCAAATTTGCTGTATTCAGTGTACAAGTAGAACAGAATTAACTGAAAGGTCTGATCAGAAGCTTTTGAAAACGCGCTGTAAATACTAACCGCTGCTATTGCGGTTTATGTTCCATTCAGATGAGTTTGAAAAATCGTGATATTTCGGAGGAAAAATTGTTCCAGTTGTGGAAGACTCTGCCATTAAGTCCTGTCAAGAGAATTTACAAGGCCTTAATCTGATAATATGCATCATACTGATAGTGTCGACCATCAGGGTTTTCATTTTTTTTTTTTTCTTCAGTATCACTCATTGGTATCAAAACATTGGGCAAAAGCATGTATACTTAGCATCAGAACTACTGAAGAAGATCAGTGCAAAGTGTTTGGTTCATTAATCCTTCCTTAATTTAATGTTTGCACCAACTGTGAAAGAGCTCCTCCATTGCGCCAATGGACTTGTTACAGTTTTAGTAGCTTTGTTGTATTTGATTCATCTGTGCTGAAGTTATTTAGTACATGCTATGCTTTTGGTGTAGCGTGCTATGATTTCATAGACAATGCTGACCCCAGCATCCCCACCCCTACCCCATCCACCTGAACAAAAAGAGCAACAACAACAAAATGCTTCATGGACTCAGTGGCGATTTAAATGGAATCAAGGCATCATAGATCTTTAGAGTGTAGACTTGTTTTGTCAATTCCAAGATCAGTAAGGAGAGGAAGAAAAATGGCAAAAGAGGATCATAGTTTTGCTGCCTTATCAGCCAGTCAAGTTGTTAGCCATTTTGATTTGTTGTGGGTTATGCCAAAAGCATTTAAGACCTAGCTAGGTGTCCATCTTCTTTGTTGGCCATGATGGTTGGTGGTATCATCTATGATCATTATGAATCCTATGCTTTAATTTGTATTGCTACAGTGGAAATGTCAAATTGCTACACATGTTGCTTTTTAGGCCTCAGCTCTGTTGGAGCTGTGAAGTGTTACGCTATTGGCGTAGCATGCTCCAATTATGTTGACGAAGCTATGCCACTACACTTTGTGACAAAATGCTATGGGGGAAAAAAATGAAAATAAGAAAACAAGTTTATAAAGCATTTCATGGACATAGCACTGACAAACATGGAACCAAGGTAATGTGGGTATTTTTAAACTATACATGTCAGAAAAACGCCAGGGTCAATGAGGAGAGGAACAAGATGTAGAACAAAAATTTGCTAAATAAAATCATGATTTTGCCATTGCCACCATTCCTGTGGTTTTATTGTTGGCTGTCTCGATTTTTTAATAGGTCAAGTCAAAAACACTGTGATGACTAGCGAGGTTTTCAGTCTTCCTAGCCTCCTTTCATGTTGAAAACAATGTGAAGTGTGACAGAAAGTATTTATGTAATATCACATATGAGTTGGAATGCTATGCTTAAAATGTCAGAATGCTACACTTTGTGCTTTTGAGACTTGGCAGCTCTGTACCGTGAGTGAAAGTCAACAAGCAAAAAGGCTTTGGTGAGAGAAAGGTATAGAGGGGCAGACTAGGAGGAAAGAGATCCTGCCCTTCAAAGAGGAAAAGAAGGAAGTGGGCGAAGGGGGAGAACTGAATAATCTTTGGGGGGGGGGGGGGGGGGGGGAGATGGAGGACCTTCCGAAAACAAAAATCATCTGAGCAGGTTGAAGGATTTGACCGAAGTCCAGTGAGAGCGTGCTATAGACTCAAGCCCACAGATCACTTGAAACAAACTGAACAGGAAATGAAAAAGGGAAAAAAAACAAGACGTACAAAAGACATATGTCTATCAGATAAACAGAACATGCATGCTGTCTTCTTGGATTAAAGTTAAGTCGGGGGGAAAACCACTATCATAACATGTCCAGATCTGTACACGATTTAGCATGGAGAGCAGTTCTTCAATTTCATGCTTGCAAGGTGCCAGTGGCTGGCTGTTCCCACTGACACCACAGAAATGAGGGTCAGAGCCAGGTTAAGGTTGAAAAAGGAATGAACTTGGACCACTGTTTGGACTGCTGTCTAAATTGCCAAGTGACTCTGGGAATGCGTTCATTCAGAAGATCAAAATGGCAGATCCTTGATGTTCACCCAATGATCAGAATTTTGCAGCAGCGTGTGTGTGTGTGTGTGGGTGGGTGGGTGTTAAAAAAAAAAGGACAATTGAAAAGGTGAATTTGCTGTAACACGGAAGAGAAGGGAAAAAAAAAAAAGGGGGGGGGGGGGGGGTAGTGTTTGGGCATTAGCTTTATTTTAACATATTTCTGTCTACAAGTCGGTTCATGAGTGAAAGAGATTTTTTGCCGGGTTGCAGGGAAAGTGAAACCATGTTTTTGTTTTTTTTGTTGTTTTTTTCCTCTTGACAATGGAAATTGCAGAAAGTGGATTAAATATCACTGGAAAGTTTTTCACATACCATGAGAAGACATTAAATTGTAGTCTTTTTATCAATTCATAAACTGTAAATTTCACAAACTGTAAATTTCACAGTCTTCATAGGCAGTGGAGAATTTGTGATGATGGATATACTCTCTGACCCAGGAGTGCACTAAACTGTATGGGTTCTTCATTGGGGCGCAATGTGCAAGTCCACCAATTTTTTTTCTCTCAGAATCAGCAGTTTCTGTGTAATTCTACCATCAGAAAAGCTAAGTGATGCAGGTGAAACCATGAAGCCTATACCCCCAATGGAATAATAGGTGTAGACATTTCATCCACATGTATTCACTCTTCATTTTATGATGTTGCTGAAAACCTAAGCAATTTTGATTATATCATCTAAGGGGGGGTATGCCATGTCAGTGTATAGATATATATATATATATGCTGGCAAATGGGGAATCCCTCGTTGGAGCACAACAGTAGATTTTGAGTGCTTATCTTTCTAATAATGAAAACCGTTCCTCAAACGTTGTAGACAGTGTGAAGTTGCCTGGTAGAGGCGGGTCTCCTGCATGGGAGAAGGAGAGAGTATGAAAAGGACAATGTTAGGGTACAAATATTAAATCCTTCAATGATAGGTATGGGTTCTGTATTTCAAAAGCCATTTGTGTATGCAGAATCCTGAATAAAGTGTGGTGGGATCAAAACTGGATTAGGAATTAAGGGGAGAAGATAGGGCTCCGGCTGTTGATTGCCTGGATGGCTTCCAAACTCATCACAAAGTCGTGGAGGACGTTTCTGAAGGAATTGTGTTGATGTAGGGTGGGCTGTCCACATGAGGACACCTTTCCACACCTGTAGCGACGCAGCTGGAGTTGTTTAGTTGATGTGTTTGTGACACTTCAATGACTTGACTGTAGTATTTCTTTCAGTGGATCGTCAGGAGTATTTGACCCATATCTTTCGTCACTCCCCTATCCCCTCTTCACAACTCTCCCCTATTTTTCTGCTGCGTACATCGCAGTTCGATGCATTCTTTTTAAGTAGGAAAAAAATTGATGAGTCAAATGATAGAATTCGAAGCGTTGACATAAAAGTTAGTCTAAATGTGATACATTAATATATTTTATGTAAAATATAAATCTAAATTCATGCACACCTGCAAAAGTGAGGTAATGTGCATCTGCTTGAAAAATCCCTGTAAGATGCTATTATTTTCTGTGGCTGCCAGTGTAAATGTAATAGAGTAGCAAAGACATGTTGATAGTGTTGAGAAGTTCATTAAGTTAACACCTCGGACATTATTACAAACTGTCTAAAATGGTATGCAGTGTTTAGTTTTAATACAGTTTCCCATTACTGATGTGTGCATTTAGTAAGGAAGTTGACTGATAAACCTGCCATTGATTTGATTGGAGTAAGTGATCAACACAACTCGTTTGAAGTGGAAGGGAGAATGTCCAATGAATCATTTGAAACTATGGTCTGTTTTGCTTCTGCTTACAGAAGAACTGCTATTTGAGGGTGTGTGTGTGCACGTGTTCGTGTGCATGTGTGTGTGTGTGTGAGTGTGTACACGCGCATGTGTGTGACCTCAATTGGGCGTCTTTTCCTATGTTCACCCATCACCAAGCACTTTGAAATGGCTGGGCATGCATCTCTGATGGGTTGTCCTATGACATACTGATGGTATTCCGTGTACCCTGCGGATTGCCAGTGTTATGGCTGTGGTGCCATGATGCCACATGCAACTGTGTATAAGAAGGCTGAAATGAATTGTGGGCAGCCAAGACACAAGCACCGAATCACAATACATCTGGGGCGGTTGGCTTAGTGGACAATGTTGTTCTTTTGACCCATGGGTCGTGGATCCAATCCTTGCTTGAGACATCCAGGTCAAAAGATGTTGTTTTTTTTTGTTTTGTTTCATCTTGTGCCACCTCGGTGGCATTGTACCCATGCTGCTCATTGTGTTCCCCTGTCCACATCCACAGCCCGGCCTGGCCTGCTGCAGCCCCAGCATCGATAATCCACAGGGAGCAGTTAGTGTCGAGGTTGTCATGAGGCAACCCACCAGAGATGCTGCACTGCTGCCGAGTCACATCGGTGGTGTTCAGTGGTGCCTGTTCTGATCTACCATCTGCAGGACACTACCTGCTATGCCCCCTACTGACGACAATAATTGCTTAACTGCAGAACCGGTGCGAGCGAGCTCCTCCACCCGAAGGGGCGCCACCACGTCCATCCAACGACAAAAGCCCAATTGAGGCAGTAGCAAACTCAACTCTGGGTAGGAGCTGGTCAGGGCAGAAAACAACCCTACATGGCTCTGATGGGAATCAAACCAACAACCTCCCAGTCGAGAGCCCGCGACACTAACCACTTCACCACTGCAGCTGGTGGGTCGAAGAGTTTTTGTCTGTGCAGTCAGTATCTGTCCCCCCAGGTCCTTCCAATGAGAGACTTCGAACTGGTGAAACCGACTTGAAATCGAGATCATGTGTGTGAAGACCTGCTCTAGAACATTAAAAAAAAAAAAAAAAAAAAAAAAAAAAAAAGCCAAAGTTTCATTCCAACCTTCAAAATATAGTGACCATTGTAGTTGTGTATGTGGTATTACACGTGTGCGCGCGCACACACACACACACCAATTATTAGGCATATTGATGTTATGTTTGGATATTGATACCCGAATATGAACTTTTGGCTACCTTAAAGGTGGGATCAAAGACAGTCACATGCACAAATAGGATATTAATGTTGAACCTCATGACTCCAAACTGAGAACTGAAAAAGAAAAACAACGCACCTGGTCACATGAAACTCTCCAGGCAGTTACACATGATTCAGATGGAGAGGAGGTGTGTTTGTGGTCGTTGTTGGACTTGAATAGTGCACCTATGATATTTTCATGGCGGCATACAAGGCACATGCGATGAAGATGTCTGACAATAATCACTGGAATGTACCCAATCATTAAAAGACTTATGAAGCCACCTAATGACACAAAAGCAATGAATAGCTTACAACTAACATGGGCATTGCCATTCCCAACTCCATTGATGTTCAAGAGCAGCCAAACTAACAAGAGGCATTGAATAGCATGTAACTGCTGTGCAAATGGAACTCGCCGATGGATAACAAACAGCTCAAAATCCCCCCAAACCTGAAAGAGTTTTTACCATGTGTCTGAGGCAGACATTAAAATGGAACAGACTTGTTTGAATACAGGTCACTCCTTTAACCCCCATTCCTAGCTTCTAACAGGTGAAGAAGCTCAGTCGTGCAGTCCATGTCATGTACCACTTACAGTGAAACATGGTCTTGTAGAGTGTTGGGACTTGCATGATGTAAACACATTTACAGCAGACTCCCATGAAAACCTGGTTCAGCGATGTCCCCCAACCTGATGTTATCATCATTATTATGATGAATACTTATAAAGCACCTATCCTTGGCTGAGACCAAGCTGTAAGCGCTTTACAATCCACACTTTTTTACACAACGGGCTGCCTACCTGAGTAGTGCCAACTGAAGAGCTGCCAGCTGGCGCTTCATTCAGTCATTTCTCCATGTCATCCTGTCAATATCATTCACTCAATTTCCTTACTTCATTCTTTCCATTTCTCACACAGGTTGCATGCTATGTATAACGTGTCATCCATACCAACGGCCAAACTGGCCTTCTGAAAGTTGGTGATGGGATTTTACGTGTGTGCAAGATGTTATGCATGTGTTCACACACGGAACTTTGGTTTATAGTCTCATTCGATGCACTGTATGGGAAATGAAGTCAAAACCAATGTTAACTCCGTCTGTATGACTCGCAACCCCAGGATCACTAAGATCGCAAGTCTGGCGCTCTACCACTAAACTATTCTGGCCCCCCTTTGAATTTTTGAAGGAGATTAACATTTTTCATCTGATTTCAGATTTTAGAGAAATATCTTAAATAAAAATTTCCTGTGTATTTTTAGTTGTATTTTAAAGGGTTGTGTGAATCAGCGAGTTGTGAGTTGACTTCAACGCGCTGACAGCCCGGATATGGCCCTTCGTGGTCAGCTGGGCTATAAGCTACCTCCTTCCTCACATTGCTGTGCCTAGCTCCGTCAATGTTCAAGAGCTGACACGTGTTTTAACATATTTCGTCAACGATGCCATGTCATGAGATGATGTGCCAAAATACAAAAAATGTTTTAGAATAGGTCTCACACACACACACACACACACACACACACAGGGGGACAGAAACACACACACACACAAACGCACGCATGCATGCTCTCACATTGTTTGGGTCTGGCTGGTCTGTTGCTAATTTTTCTCTAAGTTTTTTCCCCACCCGGTATGAAGGATTATGAACAGAACAGAACATAAACATTGATGTGTTTGACACACACCTGTGTAGCAAACTGCATTTATGATATCACGGCTTATAATTTGACCCATCATTCTATGAAAAAATAAGTTAACATCAAGGTCATGAGCATGCTCAAGATATTTAGACATCGTAATCAAATAATACATCTTTTAACATGTTTCCTTTGTCTATAAGATTTTTGAAAGCATTTAAATTAGGGGCACGTTAATATTTGGCCAATTGGTGCAAGTTGATTCCAATAAGGTGCAACTCGATTACTGAAAGTGAATTTTTCTTCTGTTAGTACGGCTAAACTCAATGTGAATTTTATCAGTAGGGTTTCTTGTTTTTTGTCGAAGTTAGATAAAGTAAAAAAATTTAGTAGGGTCAGTATCATCAACATGATTAAACAATTTGTAGGCTTGAATCAGGTCACCCCCGTAATCGTCGAGCTTTCAAAGATGGTAATTTCAACTTTTCCAATCTATCTTGATATGGTAGGTCTTTCAATTCCTTTTATCAATTTAGTAGCTCTCCTCTGTACTTTTTCTATTGCGGAAGACTGTCTTTTCAAATATGGATACCAAACAATATTTCCATACTCAAGGATCGGCCTGACTAAGGCTTTGTATAATTTGAGAAAAGTATCTTTATTTAGAAAATCAAAAGAACGCCGTATGATTCCGATCACTTTATTTGCCTTATTTGCAACATTGTACACATGATTATCAAAAAGTAAATTTTTATCAAAAATGACCCCCAAGTCTTTTTCTTCTTCACATTGGTTATATTAACTGTCTGAGCACCTTTAATAACATAGTCATGCTCGGGATTCTTTTTGCCAATATGCAGTACTTTGCATTTATTCATCTTCGTGTATGCAGGTATAATTTCACACAGCCAAAAAGAGCTATGTACATCTTTCTCTGTCGTTATCAGCACACACACACACACACACACACACAGTGGGAAGACAGATGATCTATGCTGACAAATGCATGCTTCCAATGCTCGTCGGAGTCTGGCTCAAAGAATGGTGTCCGTTAAAACAAATTAAGATACGTAAAATCTAAGACTGTCGTTCACAAACTGCTGACTTCTTTTCCAGATCAAAGATACAGTCGATCACTCACGCACGTATCGTTGCCGGCAACATAAAAACAAATGTTCACGCATAACTGGTGTCTACATGTCACGCCCACATGTATCCCGATTGATAGTATTACGTACACAAATACGAAAGCACGAATAAGTGTATGTGGTAAGTACACATGCATATAACCGTGCTTTCCTACAAAAATCACAATCACTCGGAGTGTGTGTATCTGTCCGCGCATACGCGTGCGCAATGCGTTTGTGCACGTGCGCATGCGCACTATGTATTTAACTGCCTGTGTTTACACCACGCCCCCACACACACACATACACACAATTGTATTGACACCCCCCCCCCCCCCCCCCACCCCCACCCTTTCCTTCGCTTCGCTTTCCGTGAGTCATTTCGTTTCTCGTGCCGCACGCACGCAATTTGTGTGTGAGTGTAGCCAGTAAACAGCACATGGTTCTTAGAACACAGCGATTTACGAGAAATCGATTCGACTGGGAACTGAAAGAGCATTAGATATGTAGGGGGCTACTTTGCGGGATTGATATACATTTGGACAATGTAAGGTGGCTTGAGAAGGGGGGGGGGGGGGGGGGGGGGGGGGGGTGTTGTACGTGGGGAAGGAGGTGATGAGCTGGGATATGGAGTTTCATCCTGCAAAGTGCCAAACCCTTCGTGTCACAAGGAGTAGGTCCCCACCTCACCACGGCTATTCCCTTCATGGACACATCCTGTAACATCAGCTTAATCCCTTGGTGTGACCATCAACAAAGAAATTAGCTGGGACCAACACACAAATCATTAGTGCTTCGATTAGTGCTAACATTTCTTCGACGGAACCTGAAGATCAGCTCCTCAGCCATCAAAGAGCGAGCCTACAAAGCAACTCGTTCGCCCCTCATCTAGAGCATGCGTCTTCCGTCAGGGATCCCCACACAGAGGAGAAAAGACGGCAAGTAGCGAGACTTTCTATGCTGTATAAAGTGCACCAAGGCCTTGTCCACTGCCCCAGCCTCAAAGACAAACTGGTCTCACTACCTGACCGTAAGCAACGAGGCCACGACAGACAGTTTTCACACGATCACGTCAAGGACCCAATATAGAACTGCTTCTTTCCTGCCCAGAACTATTGAAAACTGGAACAATCTGCCACAAGGAACAGCTGAGGCCACAACATTTGACACATTCGAGTCAAGGGCCTCAAAGAGCCCTGAACAGACCCCCTTCCCCCTTTCCATCCCCTCCCCTATCCTCGGACCCCCCCCCCCCCCCCCTCCTCTCTTCCTCCACCCCCTATCATCATAATGATGTAAAACTCAACTCTAAAGATACGTCTACAGCCCAGATTTATCTGCAGCGAACCCCCACCCCCCCCCCACCCCCTGTTATAGGTGCCAGAATAATCAAGCTTGATTGTGGGCCCTCCACACTGAAGACGAAGAAGAACCGAAGAAGAGAGGAGTTTACCTGTGCAGAAGAACGCCTGCGGAGGAGCCGACCTGTGAACAATGACTGTACGCGAGGAAATTGCTCCCGCGTTGTTGTCATGCAGAAGCAGAGAGAGATAGAGAGCGTACAAGCACGCGCGCATGTGTGTATGTATGCGTGAGAGAGAGAGAGAGAGAGAGAGAGAGAGAGTAAAAATGCATAGGATACTACTAGCGCTCACATACACATACAGGCGCTTGCACACACACACACACACACACACACACACACACACACACACACACACACACACACACACACACGCACGCGCGCGCGCACACACACACACACATAATACTTGTATGAAGATGATACGCACGTGCATAAGCAAGTGACCATGTGCTCAAACGGCGCACATATGCACACACTGAGAGAACGTCTACAGACTGGCGTTAAAAACAGTTTCTATACTGAACCAGGTTTCACCATTCTTTTCGTGTTCTTTGCAGATGCAAGAAGTGGGTTCAGAACTGTAGGCGTGAAGATCTAGTGGGCAAACCAGCTGCGTATCTTCATGCAAACTGCTGTATTTGTTCTGAGCATTTTGAAGCCTGTCAGTTCATGGACCACACCCGCAAGAACTGTCGACTGATTTGGAGTGCAGTAGCAACCCTTTTCAATGTACCAAATCCACACCACCAAGACTGGCCATAAAAACCACTCCCACACGATCGGAGCCGCCCCAGCAAAAAAAAAAAAAAAAAAAAAAAAAAAAAAAAAAAAAAAAAAAAAAGCACGGAAGCAAAAGGCGACATCAACATGCGATGCAGGTAATCAACATTATCATTTTACTAACTGACATCATAATGCACACAGCATTTGGAAAAAAGTACAGTGGTGAATACCGTCAAGCATTACCTGCATAACTCGACATCCCGTTGAGTAACAAAGTCCTTTAGCAGTTACTTGTTATGCGTATGTATGCTGGCGCCACTGTGTGATTTAATGCAGGCATATTTGTGCGTGCCCACGTGCATGTGTGTGTGTGTGTGTGTGTGTGTGTGTGTGTGTGTGTGTGTGTGTGTGAGTGAGAGAGAGAGAGAGAGAGAGAGAGAGAGAGAGAGAGATGAAAGTACGCATACGCGTATCTTCAGCATAGTTTCCAATGATTGTAATGAAATGTGTGCATGCAGGCATGCAGAGAGAGAGAGAGAGAGAGAGAGAGAGAGAGAGAGAGAGAGAGAGAGAGAGAGAGAGAGAGAGACAGACAGACAGACAGACAGACAGACAGACAGACATTACAATGCAAATCCACTTTCTGTCAACAGATGTAAGCACTGCAAAAGATGCATCTGTTTTGCAAACCGATTCTCTGTCAACTGGTCCTGGGGAGGCCACTCCATCTTTTCAACCCTCTGTCTCTGCTCCTGGCCCCTCGTCTGCCCCTGTTCCAGCACTGTCTTCCTCCTCAGCTTATGGGCCTTCCTCAGCGGAGAGTTCTCTCAAACAAAAAAATAAAGGCTCTTCAGCAGAAATGTCGTCGCTGGAAGAACTCGCCGTTTAAGAAAAGCATGACAAACCAAGAAGAGTTTATCCAGCAGACGAAAAGTCGTCTGCTTTCTGAGCTCAAAGTTTTTTTTTTTTTTTTTTTTTCCCCGCAACCGACAATGAGGTTTGTGGAGACGCAGATCCGACAAGCGGGAAGACAACAATAACAAAAAACAAAAAAAAAAAAAAAAAAAAAGGAAAAAAAAAAAAAAAAAAAGGTCACCGATGGACGCCTGCTGAAAAATCTTTGGCCTTGTCATTGCTCCATGCAAGCATTGCCATCTGTTGCCACTCTCAGAAGAGCCATGCAAAAAGTCAAAATTTTCCCAGGGTTCAATGATAACATACTGCAAGCACTAAAAAGGAAGGTGCCCAGCATGCCATCAGAAGTTTGCGCTGTTGTTTTGATGAAATGACAGTTAAGGAAGAGTTGTCATACAACATGGAAAGAAGACAACACTGAAGGCCTGGAGGACTTCGGCGATCAACGGACCAATCACGCTGCAAAACCACGCCACTGTCTTCATGGTTCGTGGTCGGCTGGTGCCATGGAAACAAGCCGTTGGATACTTTCTATCCAGTGGTCCAGTCAGTGGCAGCTTGCTGAAGTCCTTACTATCACGGTGCGTGGACAAACTGACAGAGGTTGGGCTAGATGTGAAGGTGTCATTTGTGATCAGGGATCCAACAACCGGAAGACGCTTCAGGGTCTAGGGCTGACTGAGGAGAGATCGTACTTTTACCATCATGACAAAAAGAGTGTACTTGATTTAAGACCCGCCTCATCTCCTGAAAACCACGCGAAACAATTTGAAAGAATCAGGCTTTCGGAAAAAAAACAACATCGACATCCGCTGGGATTATATAGCTGCGTTCTTCCGTCTTGACTCCCAGAATAGTGTGAGGATGGCCCCCAAGTTGACCAAGAAACATCTAAATTTGCCCCATTTCTCCGCCCTCCGAGTGAAATACGCCACTCAAGTCCTGTCTCACAGTGTTGCGGCTGGAATTTCAACTATGGTAACTGTCATGTGCACAGGATGTGTGAAGGTGTCATGTGCACATGTTGTTTTGTGTGTTAAGATTGAACGTCAGCGGTACTGGGGTATTGAGAGAAAAAAGATCATGTGATTGTACGGCGCCATTTTGTTGGATAGCGGACCGGATGAGTACTGCTTGGGACCGCTGCGCGCGTTATTTAACTTAGCTAGAAAAATTTTATAATAACTTGCTCTACGCCAGCCGGGGGAGTCGCATGGTCAGTTTGTTTACAGCGACTGAAGACCGATGATGCATCACTGAGGTATTTTTGTCTTTAATGTTGAACTGGAGAGAAGTGAAATCTATGGGGAAAAATAGAAGAAAACATTTGTATTCAAAAGAAAGAAAAGAATATGAACCAGTGTGATTACACCTGTAACATTTCTTTATAAAAGAATGGGGAAAAGAAAGGAAAAGTAATATTTAAAGTAAAAACTTATAAGAAAAGATTACTGTTTACATCTTCATGTCTAAACCAGTCTCCTTAGTTATTGTAGAACTGCACGTGTTTCCGAGTGTGTTGACAGGTTGCCTGTCTCACGCCGGGCCACGGGTGGGAGTGACTGAAGGTGGCGGAGGTGCTGGACCCGACCCCAGCCTGGGACGGGTGGCAGACCTCGTCTGCAGTACCTTTCCTCAAGGAGGAGGAATCGTGCTGATGAAGAATGACCTCGGCGTATTTCCCCATATGGATGAAGAATGGCTCTGGTGCATACCTCATGATGTTATGACTTTATTATATAACCTCAACTGGTGTGACAATGGTATATAGTATAAATACGGTGATGATGGATAGTGACATAACCCCCAAATTTTATGAATGTTTCAATTGATAGGGAAACAGTACCTGATGTTACCTCCTTAGTGGAGGGGGGGGGGGGGGGCTGTTTGTATTTATTTGGGGTTACCTCCTTGGTGGAGAGGAGGTGTGTTTGTGTTTATTTTGAATTGCCTCCCCATTGGAAAGGTGTGGATAAGTTGTTTTGAGCATTGTATGTATTAATTATATTTGTTCTCCCGTAGGAGGAGGGGATGGAAAAAAAAAAAAAACAACTTTTCGGTGTTGTGTATTTATTTGATGCGCCTTGGGTGAAAGGAGTGATTGCGCGCGTTTGCGGAGTTTGCTTTGGCGGTGGTGCGTGTGTGTGTGGCACGACTCCGGGAAGCATGACAGTAACCCTGTGCGCTTTGCCAGAAGAAGCAAAAGAAACAGCTCTGTTTATAGAACGAATGGATCAACTGTTCAACTCCTTTAACAGCAGCAGCAAGTGCAGCAGCCAGAAGATGCGACATGCCATGTCCCAGACATCTGGCCATTGAGAATTCTTGGGAGGACACTCTGTCATGGCTGTTCACTCTACAAAGCAATAGCCCAAGGCCCCTACCATGCATGTCCAGCTGGAGAATTACAATAAACAGCCTTCTGCTCCTGTGGGAAGAGCTGCATGAAAAGCAGGTGAAATCCTGTTCACACACCGCCTGAACCAGGACTGCGTTGAGAATCTGTTCTCTGTCATACGGGGGAAAGGTGGCCATGGGAACAATCCCAGCCCCAAGCAGTTCTGGTTGTTTCTGCAGCAGGCGATGATGGATTCCATCCTTCTGCAGAGTCCATCCAGCAATTGCAAGGAGGATGGCGATCACTTCCTCCTCACACTGAACAACATGACTTCTCAACATGAGTGTTCTTCAACATTCTGCAGTGCTCCAGAACTTCCGGAACAACGTCACAACGTTGGCCCAGTCATCATTGCCTCGCCTTCAACATCACCACTCCGCCTTCAAAGTATACGAGCACTTTGCAGACTAAGTCTATTTATGTTCTTATTACCACGTCAGTTCCAGCTGAACCACGGAAACGAGCTATTCCGACAATTGCCGAGCCCGTTCGAGTGGATCAAAAACTTAGTCTGCAAAGTACGCGTATACTTTGAAGGCGGCGGAGTGGTGATGTTGAAGGCAAGGGCAATGATGACTGGGTCAACGTTGTGATGTTGTTCGCAGAAGTCAGTCGGTAGCCTCCCTCGAGACTTCGGTAAAGTCCGTACGCCTTCGGAATGCTGTGTTCGTGCGTCAAGCTGGAACTAAACAGCTCGTTTCCGTGGTCCAACTGGAACTGACGTGGTAAAAAGAACTTAAGCGTTCAAACTGATAAGTAAAGGCCTTGCAGAAACATCCCCAGAGTCACACTGGCTGTCGCAATCATAGTCACTGCTTTTACATAAAATTAAATTCCGAGTGAGATGTGCAAGATCTACCAGATTTCTGTCGCCGTCACTGACACTAATGTGACGTCATATCCAAGAGCAGTTGAGCCAGGCCAAGATTTAGTTGATTACCTCCCGTTTTCTTGATTACAGGTGAAAATGCCCACTTTCGCGGATCGATTTCGTGTGATCGAGAGCGAATCGGATGTTTATTTTACCAATTTATCAAATATTTCATATTTCTGCATAAGCTGACCAATTATCGAAAACCTCTAAAGCAGACCTTTAAGCTTCAGCACCTGTGAAAATTGCTTCCTTGTGCAACATTCTAACCGCAGACAAGTCATTAGTGTGAATATAAGCTGTCCACTCATCATCTTGCCAGAGGTACTATGTGGTAGTGAAGTTTGGGGGAGCTGTGACAGTAGCATTTTGTGCATTTGGTCTTGCCATTTATCAATTAAAAAAAAATGTTTTTATATACTTCTTACAGACAAAATATCCCATGTAAAGAATGCAAAACAATACCAAACAAAGATAGGAGAAGAGACCCCCCCCCCCCCCCCCCCCCACTCTCTCTTTCTCTCTGAAATACATGACAGAGTGATGTAAACAAAAAAACAAAAACAAAAACAAAAAAAAAAGTAGAAATAAGATGACGATAAAGTCCACACACACACACACACACACACACACACACACACACACACACACACACACACACACACACATATGAGACATATGAGACAGAGAGAGGACACGAAACTTGTGAAACATTCTGTTTCATCACTTCCTAATCTGTTGTTGTCTCGTTCGTCATTTTTTCAGATGGATTTCCCCGTCTCCTCGACAAAGGTGGCAGTACGCCGCAGGTCTTTCAGTCCTCGATCTGTCAGTCGCCTGCGTTGTTTAGGGGAAGTCCCTTGTTCAGCCGGCTTCACGCAGGTCTTTCTTGGGCGTACAGTCTTTGGTGTCACGTGTGACGGTAAGATCAGTGCTAAAAATAGCACAGGGTCTCTTGGCTGATTTCATGCGTCGACACCAGCAGAAGCGCACTACAGGACATACGTACATGCGTACTACAACGGTGCATGGGGTTCTTTTGGGGGGTTGAAAAACTGAAGCAGGCTAATCTTGCGGGCTCACCAAGGACGACCACAGGCCTCGATACAACACATCAGAACATGTGCATGTGAACATAGTACTTCTTTATGTAAGAAGGCAGGACCTCTTGCTATGCAATTCATAAACAAATAAATGAACTCTTTCGTTCTTGAAAAAAAAACACCGGTATACCCTGCGAATTAATTTCCAGCATCCACACAGAAAGTTAGCAGATGAGGGTGTAGCGTATATGGACTAGTCCCGCACGGAGTGACACCTCCTTGATGAAACTGAAACAAACTTTTGAGAATCTCAGGTATTTCTTTTACTTGATTAAGACATTTTCACCCCATGGTCCCTGGTGTGTGTTGTGTGTGTGTGTGTGTGTGTGTGTGTGTGATTTCTTGTCTTCGTTGTCCACCACTGAACTGCTGTATGCCTGCTCTGTGATTGGACGTGTAAGCCACAAGTAGAAATGTGCAGCCGTTCAGTGGGAGGTTTGCATACTTTGTTACATCTGTTATTGCTGGCAGTAGTGGGCGAGTTCCATGTGGGGGGGGGGGGGGGGGGGGGGGGCGTTGTGTTGTTCTCTGAGCCCAGGTTATTTGAGTGTATCGCCCCCCCCCCCCCCCCCCCCCCCCCCCAAAAAAAAAGGCTTTCTCAGGGCCACCAGGCAGCCTTCTTTGTGCTCGGGCGCGATGGTCCTGTACTGCATGAGCAACCTCAAAGAGGGAGCAGGATGAAAATCACTGGAGCACTGCAAGAGACCCTTCTATTGTGTGGTCCACGCAGACGACGGCCAAACGGGGAGGGGGGAGGGGGGGGGGAGGGGAGGGTTCAACCCAATTCCATAAGGGATGTCCCATGCCCAGCCCAAAAAGCATGGTATCCCAGGCCATGGTAATCGTAGTCAGGCAGGCAGCGCTCCATCACTGATCGCCCCACATCTCCAGGAGTCATCCGTAGGTAATACAGGCATGAGTCTCCGTCACTCATATGGCTGGATAGATCGCTGCGCTGCCTGACACTGACCTCTCACATCAGTGTCCCTCAAAGGAGAGCTGCCACCTCTCCCCAACGGATATGCCCCGGGGCTCTCAAAGATTTCAAACCAAGAAATGTAAGCCAAGAGTACATAGAGGTTGTACGTGTGCCCCCTTTCCAGCACTGGAATGTGGTTGTTAGTCACGGCAGTGACGGGGTACACTGATCAGTTGACAGAAACCTCAACAACATCCCCGACTGGCTTCCTCCTCTCCAGCCAGCGCACATATGTACGTGCACTCACTGGACAGGCCGCGGCGCTCGGTGCTCTTTGCATATGGGCTCAGTAGAAGTTTTGTTTTGTGTGGTTTCAACTAGTTTGATCAGTTGCTTAAATCTGAACCAAAGAAACAGAAGATGGGTTGCGACTAGGGGAGACGTTTGTGCACATCATTCTCTTGTAAAAAGAACTGCAGCAAGATGTTCACAGTTATGTTAGTTTTCCTACGTTTGGATTCCGCCTCTTATACACCATTTTTCTTGAGATGATGACTCCAGTGATCTGACGACAGGACACTACATACCATCACGCGATCGCACCGGGAGAAAGAGTGGTTGATGAGTCACAGTTTGCATTCCCTCATGCTTTGCTTTGCTGTGCGAAGAAACACATCCAGCTCAGCATGATAAAAGGAAATTAATCAGATTAACAATAACCTGGTCGCTCAAAGTATCGCACCATTCTCCGGCAGAGTGGAGATGCACCGGTGGTGGTGGTGGTGGGGGGGGGGGGGGGGGGGGGGGGGTGGGGGGGGGGGGGGGGGGAGCCGTCAGTGTGAAAGCTGAGAACGACACGATGTAGTAGTAGTAGTAGCAGAAGAAGAAGAAGAAGCAAAAAAAATTGGTGGTAGTAGTAGCAGCAGTGGTAGTTGTTGTTGTTGTTGTTGTAGAAATGATTGTTGTAACAAAAACGGTTGTAATGCAGGATAAACATTTTCCTTATTGATTTTTGTTCGTTTTATACATCGATTTCTGTTTGTGGCAAAAAGTATTTTGTAGACGTATAGTGCACAATCAAAGCAGAAGGAAGTACTTTTCAATAGATGTCACCAAACATACACCTTTTTAGTTCATTATACATGATTAGTCTGGCATCCAATATACATTGAAGGAGGTTTGAATCTTAATGCCATTCAACACAAGCTCCAGCAGGTCGCTTGAGGAACGCGTGCCGCCAGAGAAGAGCGCTTGGCACACACCCGTTTTGGGTACAAAAAACACATGGCTAACTGACATGGGCCACCTGGCCCTTCCAGCCAAGTCTAAAGGCTGCCACACATTACCCTCTCCAGCACTGGAATGCTGTCGTTTGACACGGCAGTGACGGGTTCTAATGGTTTGTTGACGGAAATCTGAACATCCCCCGCTGGCTTCCTCCTGTCTAGCCCGCAAATGTCTGTACATCCACCCACTGGACAGGCCACAAATGTCTGTACATCCACCCACTGGACAGGCCGTGAATGTCTGTACATCCACCCACTGGACAGGCCACAAATGTCTGTACATCCACCCACTGGACAGGCCGCGAATGTCTGTACATCCACCCACTGGACAGGCCGCGAATGTCTGTACATCCACCCACTGGACAGGCCGCAAATGTCTGTACATCCACCCACTGGACAGGCCGCAAATGTCTGTACATCCACACCCACTGGACAGGCCGCAAATGTCTGTGCATCCACCCACTGGACAGGCCGCAAATGTGTCTGTAAATACACCCACTGGACAGGCGCGAATGTGTGTAAATACACCCACTGGACAGGCCACGAATGTCTGTACATCCACCCACTGGGACAGGCCGCGATATTCTCTGAATATGGATTCTGATGAAGAAGATAGTATGCTTTGTGTTATATTAATAATTTTGACCAGTCGCGTACAATTAAGGCAAAAACACACACACACACACACACACACACACACACACACACACACACACACACACACACACACACAGGTAATCGAAGATGGTGGGTGAAACCAAGGATTGCAAGAAAGGAGACGATTGGTGCGTACCAGTCTTTTCTGAAACAATTACAAGAAGAGACTGCTCACGATTTTCTCATTTTCTATAAATGGATTGCATTTCTTTAAACAAACTCCTGGAGAGGGTGACCCCATCAATCAAATGAAAAGACACCACATTTCTTGTTTATTTATTTAGGTTTGTTCGTTTCATTTATAGTAGTTGTTGTAATTTGTTGTACAAGTAATATTAAAAAAGAAATTACTGCTATTGTTGCAAACAGTTGTAATACTTAGTAAAATAATGTGTTTGTGTGTGTGTGTGTGTGTGTGTGTGTGTGTGTGTGTGTGTGTGTGTGTGTGTGTGTGTGTGTGTGATTTATTGTTTTGATTGTACGTTGGTTTCTTTGTGGTGGTAAAAAGTAGTTTTGTACACATAAAGCGCATACTAAAAGTAGAAGGGATTACTTTTCATTAAATGTCATCAAAAACACACCCTTTCCAATTCATTATCCCTTTCTTTTCTCCACGATTGCTGGAGCAGCAGCATGGAACAAATCGGAAACAATTAAAAGCCAACCCCCCCCCCCCCCCCCCCCAAAAAAAAAAAAAAAAACACATATAGAAGTTGTGATGTTTGTAGTAGTAGTAGTACTAAAAATTATTGATGATGTAAATTTTTGAAATAGGCTAAATTTTTTTTTTTAAAATTCTTGTTTAATCATAAATGGACTTCTTTGTAATGACAAAAAGTAGTTTTGTAAACGTATATAGTGCATAATAAAACCAGAAGGAAGTACTTTTTCAATAGAAGTCACCAAACACACCCTTATTTGTTCATTACCAGTCACTTTTGTTTATGACTGATACGAGTAACATATAATAATTCAGAAAAAAAAAAATCAAAAGCAACGACTATTCATAATTAGTGTTCCATTCAACATGCATTGAAATAGTATAGAATCGTAATGCCATCCAATACAAACTCCAGCAGGTTGTTCGACGATCGCGTGCTGCCAGAGAAGAGCGCTTGGTACACGTTCGTTTAGCGTACAAAACACAAGGCTCACTGACATGAGCCAGGGGGGGGGGGGGGGGGGGGGGGGGGGGGGGGGGGGGGGGGGGGGGGGGGGGGCGCCTTCCAGCAGTGAACGCAGTCCAGCGTTGTCTTCAACTTCAGAAACCCTGACAGAAACCTCAAGTAACATTTGAACGATAACCATTGGCCGAGAGTCCCTCTAGGCCTGCGCCTCGGTTTCCGGTGAAGCCTCTACGTCACTTGTCATTGCATAGTATTAGCGTGGTAACCACACCGAGCCAATGAGAGCGCGTACATGTAAACCGCCGTGCCAGTCGGCCGCCGTTCCCATGTAGCATATAAAAGCCGCCATGACAATCGTCAGTACTGAACGGAAGCCGACTGTCACGTGACATCTAAACGGCAGCCTTTACATGCTATATAAGAACGGCGGCCGACTGATACGCGCTTTGAGATGTAGACATATGTCTGCAGGAACCTTGTCCTTAAGGGCCTCAGGCCGATAGGACGTAAATCTCACACTTAACAGTGATACGCGCAATGTCTATGCCAAGACAAACGTCTCCATGCCACAGCCTTGGCTGTGACGATATCTTGTCCCTAAAAGCATTCCGCTGTGAGGACGTTAAACTCATCCTTCTTCTCGGCTTCCGTTCGTTCTCATGTCTTTAGGAGCGAAAGACATGACCCTAAAAGCTTTTGCTATGAGGACGTAAAACTCAACTATTTCGGCCGCCGTGACAGTTCCTGATCAAGTTTTTTTCGCGGACGCGTGAGCTAAGATCACCGTGAACGAAAAAGACATGTTCATAAAAGCTTTCGCTATGAGGACGTAAAACTCAACTATTTCAACCGCCAAGCAGACGACCGCTTGGCTGTGTCCCTAAAAGTGTTTTGCTATGAAAACGTTAAACTCAACCTTCTCCACCGCCACTCCATCCACCGCGTTGCCTACGGTTACAAAACGACTCTATGCTGCAGTTTGATGCGGCAACACACTTGTCCCTAAAAGCTTTTGCTGTGAGGACGTTTTAAACTCAGCAATATTCTACTGCACCAGCTTCGATCAAATCTGCCAGCATAGACTACAAGCCTGCCAAGACAAGCGACTCCATGATGCAGTTTGCTGCGGCGACAAACTCGTCCCCAAAAAGCGATTGCTGTGATGACGTAAAACTGAACTAAAGGCCTATTCCTCCTATTCCTGCAAATGTGAACAGCACACATTTGGACAGAGCTCCTCCGGCATAACGGAAAACTGAAGTAGAACCTCTTGCTTTCGTTTAGTCAGAAAGTAGCCTAGTAAGCAGTGATTATATTATGAGACCATACCTGATATATTACAGAAAATCTAAACACGGATCAGCACGATGCCGGTTAATATTGACTGCGCATAACTTGGGAAGAGAGAAAGGACGTCACTAAAACTGAGCTGTGGTTGAAAACAACAACAACAAAACGGCGGCGATGTAAATTCTGTGGACTTGAGTGCCAGATAATTATTATTATAATTTTATTTATTTGTTTATTTATTTGCAATGAATGTTCAACAGACCAGGAATAGCAAGCATGTGCCTTTATTTCTGGTGCCGGATTAATTCCCAGGTGCATTTCATCTCATCCAGGATCACTGACTTCAGAGAGCAACACTCGGTACCAAACCCCATGTTCTCTCGGTGACCAATGGGCGGCTGAACTTGCCAATGGATTTGACTGTCCAACTGTTTGCAACCAACATATCTTCTTCGGTAAACTCAGGATGAAAGAGTACAGTGCCTGCGTAAAGACCGAGTCCTGAAAAGTTCGTCATGATACAGGGAATTTGTGTCCATGCATCATTTCTTTGAGTTTTTTTTTTTTTTTTTTTTTTTTTACAATTACACGGGTGTGTTTTCTAGTCATTACTGCTATAAGCGCTCATAATCCCGTCCAAACAGAATTTCCCCTCTCTCCCTTCCACAACTCCCTCCGGCCAACCCCCTGGGAATACTTTCATCTGTTGTCGGCCATATCACCTGCGTCGGGTGGATGTGAACGATCAACGTCACGTGATTGATGTCACCTCGTACCCTCATAAAGGTCCCATCGATCGTTTGTTGTTGCTGTTATTTTTTTTCCCCACTGAGAATGCAGTCAGCCGACGACTTCTGTTGTATTTGACTGACACGGCGAAAACTGACGCAGCGAACCACACATGCTGTCATAAGCGCAGGAACTCAGGTGAGATTAAAAAAAAAAAAAGATTTGTTGAGCTTTTTATTTAGTATTCATTTATTTCTTCTTCCTCTTTTTCTTCTTATTCTTCTGTTTGCTTTGTCACACACACACACACACACACACACACACACGCACGCACGCACGCACGCACGCACACACACACACACACACACACACACACACACACGCACGCACGCACACACACTGGGAGGGAAATGCACTTGCAGAAAAATAGACATTATTATTGTCATAGAAAGTAAGAAAACAGAGATGCTGAAATCCTTGCGAAAGGAAATGAAGGGTATTAAGAGAGAGAGAGAGAGAGAGAGAGAGAGAGAGAGAGAGAGAGAGAGAGAGAGAGAGAGAGAGAGAGAGACACACAACACACACACACACACACACACACACACACACACACATGTCCGAGTCAAATTTGGCTGGTTCAGGATCGGTAGTTAGTATAATGCAAACTAGTTTGTGCATACATGTCAGTTTTGTCACATTGTGAGTCATGGTGCAGCACATTCCCACCGAATATCCGCACATTTCATTTAGGAATCATCGCTCAATACGGGATGGAAGCTTTTTTTTTTATTTTTTTTTTTATTTTTTAGCTCTCTTCCAGAAACTTGAAATCAAAAACTACGTGAGGAAACGGAAAATTAATGCACAACTTACCGTCTTGTATTGTGAAATTGAAATGTGCAGTAAAAAACAAGATCAGTTAGAAGGGAAGACGTAGGCCTAATCACTAGTCATTCGATTTTTTTTTTTGTGACTGCTCCGACATTTCTGCATTTTACCTTTAAAGACAAATCCTGCATCAGCAGTGGCTATAAGAACAGCGAAACTCTGTGAATGAACAATGGTAATATAATATCCAGTGACTGAGAAGGGTGAAAGAGCAACTGGGAAGACGATAGTTAGTTCTGTAACCCCCCCCCCCCCCCCCCCCCTCTTCCGCGTTTAAACGAACATTTTAAAAAAGAATGAACAGAAGAAGGTATAAACTTTTCAGAATATGATTACTGATCAAGCAAAGAATAAGAAATAGACTACTTGAAAAATGTATTCGACGATTACTTATCACACGAAAACCACAAACCGTCAAAGTATCAAACCGGAAATTGGAAAGGGATAACGGGATTTCCCGATCCCAGTGCGTCACAAGCCAATCCAATAATAGCCGACCTTTTACGAGTTTGCTTTCGTAGACAGCGAGTTCAACCGGCGTGAGAACTCCAGCGCGAGTCGAGAACGTCGATTTCGTTCCGGGTAGTTTTGTAGGAAGAGAGGAGCGCTAGCAATATCATCATCATCATCATCATCAACACACACACACACACACACACACACACAAGCGCGCGCGCACACACGCACGCACGCACAGAGTTCAAAAGGCAGGTTCAGTTTCATTTCATGAACAAACCAAATGATAGAAAAGTAAATCAATAAATGAACTGATGAAGCCTACCTCACCCTCAAATAAATAATCTTGACATCAGAGAAGATAGTGTAGGAAAACTCCTGCGGAATCTCGATGCATCGAAGCCTGCGGTCCAGATGTGTATCGTCATATAATCACTAAAAGTGACAGTATTCCTCCTCGCATGACTAAAATATTCTCATCATAATCACTATCATCACCATTATTGCTATTGTTATTATTGTCATCATTAGTATTTCAACTCCCATGGTTCCCTTCGCAATGCCCTGAATGGCCTAGTTTTTACTTAACACCCATTTTGCTCCAAATATGAGAAGATAAGTGGTTGCTCGTTTTTTTGTTTTTTCATTGTCCTGAATGTTTTTTGTTGTTGTTGTTGTTTTTTTTATTTGTTTTTTTTTTTTTATTTGCCTGAAGAAGACCCAACATTGTGTTTTGTCCTACGACCTGTTTGCGTGTACTGTTTTGTGGAAGTAGCAACAACCTTTCTTTGTAAAATGCAGTTTAATGTTTGTTTAGGGTTTGTTTGTTTGTTTGTTGTTTTTTTTTTACATCCAAATCATGATTATCATTATAAATGAAAAATATGTTTGTTTGTTTGTTAAAAAAATCATGGCTGGCAAAATTTGTAGGCTTTGTCTAGCAACCCATGGTTAGGTATTTTGATCTAAAGAGGGATTCTCTTTGGTCATGGGTCTCAGATTTTATCATCTCCATTTTTTTTTAAAGAAAAGCCTGGATTCTATGGTGTATATGTGTGTGTGTGTGTGTGTGTGTGTGTGTGTGTGTGTGTGTGTGTGCGCGTGCGCTTACACACACACATACATATACACACATACACAAACACACACGCACAAACTCTCTCTCTCTCTCTCTCTCTCTCTCTCTCTCACACACACACACACACACACACACACACACACACACACACACACACACACACACACACACACACACATTCAACTAAAAACAAAAATCAAAGTGTTGATAGTGGTGGGTGCACAGCAGAGAAAAAGAAGATTGTAAATTAAAAGCCCACTGATGGGAACAGCTGCTGAGTGGACTATGGATTCCATTCAGACCCCCTACCCATCACCCTGCCCTGCATCCCTTTTCCCTGCTCCAGTAGTATCTCATCAGCTGCAACAGAGGGAAACATTGTGAACTTACGTCGTTCGTTTCGTTTGGCAGATGATTTTTGTTGCAATTACATCACTGCTGGAGGTTACGCCTCCCTGCTGTCATGTTTTGTTGTTGTTCAGGGTCGAAGATGAGGTGGGGCATCTGATGGAGAGTGAGGGCCCCAAGATGGCAAGTCAGGCAGATGCCGGGCAAGATACAGCCCCACGTCCCCCTGCCCTGGGGGACAGTGCCAACCATCCTGTTTCTGATGCTTCGGAGCAGGCTCCCCAATCAGCAGTGAGAACGTCACCTGGCCCTGCGCCGCTGTTGGGTGTGTATGTATGTGTGTGTGTGTGTGTATGTATGTGTGTGTGTGTGTATGTATGTGTAAGGCCTTAGACAGCAGGGTAGCATAAGATAAGATAAGATAATGTTGCTTATAGCCCAGCCGACCGCAAAGGGCCACATCAGGGCAGCAGGGTAGCATGATGTTTGTCCCAGCCTGACCTGCGGCTCAGAAAGTGTTTAAGTGTATGGGCATGAAAATCCTCCTGGTAAAATTAAAGCTATTGCTCATTGACCCTCTGAAGTAATCAGAAATCCAAAGTAAAGCTTGAATTTCATGTTTAGCCTCAGACCAACTCTCTGAAATTCAAGTGGAACATCAGAATCTCAAGTCATGGTCATCATTTTTTTTTTTTTTTCTCATTACCAACAACAATTTAATTGATGGTCTAATATAGACGGTATTCTTGCATTGTGTATCTCGGAGGCAGTTATGGTCTTGCAGATTGGAAGGGAGGAGGGTGAGGAGGGTGGAAAGAGAGCCCAGGGCTCTCCCCTCCCAATCCTCTTACCCCTCTCATCTTCCCCTGCCTGTCCCCTGCCTCTCTCCAGTCCCCCTTCTCCCCCTCCTTTTAAGCTCCCTCAATCCCCACTTCACTTTCAACTGCTCTTGAAAAAAAAAAAAAAGAAAGAAACAACAAAAAAAAATGGGAAGAAAGAAAAAAAAAAAAAAAAAAAAAAGAAGAAAAAAAAGAAAAAGAAAAGGAAAGAAAAGCACACACAGAAAGATGGAAAATCAGAAAAGAAATACATAACAACTAAATATTGTAGACAATGTGAAGATTATGCTAAGTGAGAGAAAAAAAGATTTGGGTGTATAGATTTTTTTTTTCAGTTGAAAGAAAAATCTGGTACCCGATTATTAGATTCAGGAAGTGTGTGTGTGTGTGTGTGTGTGTGTGTGTGTGTGTGTGTGTGTGTTTGTGTGTGTGTGTGTGTGTGTTAGCGCATGCATGTGTATGTGTTTTGTGTGTGTGTGTGTGTGTGTGTGTGTTAGCGCATGCATGTGTATGTGTGTGTGTGTGTGTGTGTGTGTTTACACTTGGAAATGTGTGTGTGTGAGAGAGAGAAATGTATTTTTTTTATTGAAAAAAATACATTTCTCACACACACACACACACACACACACACACACACACACACACACACATGCACAAGCATACACACACGCATGCGCTCATAGCGCTTATTGAAAAAAAAATGTTGACATTCCTTTCAAAATGTGTTTTTTTTTTTTAAATGATGTCAGTACAACTAGGAGTTGATCTGATAATGAATTGGTTTCAGTCACTCAGTGTGTGTGTGTGTGTGTGTGTGTGTGCGTGTGTGTGTGTGTGTGTGTGTGTGTGTGTGTGTGTGTGTGACTTTTGTTTCATTCATTTATTGCACAGTGACCTATTGGATAGTTCATGACCTAGTCAGATTTCATAGCTGTACAGATCCAGAAGCAAGGATGCAAAAGTGCTGTGGAGCATCAGAATCAGGTGGTCAGGAAACCACAGGTTGTTTGACCGTCTTGTTCTGTACAGGGAATGTTGCAGTGCATTCGGAGCGGGGTGTCTACATGCTCAAGACATGCATGTCACCTACAGTCACCCCAGCGTCTGTCACAATGGGGCTGCACAAAATGTCATCTGCAACAAGTTTTCCTACAAGCCATACCAGTTCCAGACACCCGGCTTCACTAGTATCCAAGGTGATTTCAGTTGAACGCACGAGTTTACGACAAAGGATCATCATTCTGTTTCTTACTCTATACGCCAGTTTTTTTTTTTTCTCTCTCTCTCTCTCTCTCTGTCTCACTGTTTTGTTCAGTGTGTTTCTCTCGATCTGTCTGTTTTTTCTTTCTCTGTCTTTCTGTTTTGCTCAGCCTCTTTTCTCTCTACCTGTCTGTTTTTCTCTCTCTGTCGCTCTGTTTTGTTCAGTCTCTTTTTCTCTATATGTCTGTTTTTATCTCTTTGTGTCACTCTTTCTTTTTCTTTTTTTTTTTTTTTTCAGGCAAACAGCCTGAGGAGAGAAGGCTATCAGGTCAAAGTCCTCACTGCAGAAATTGGAGCTCGATGGTTTGTAGGAACGTCTGCATACAGCCTCATGAAACGGCTGTCAGTTGCAGGGAGGGAAAAAAAACAGAGCCTTGAAAGCAATGGCAGAAGCGGCAGAGAGGTGTTCAAGTTGGATCTGGTCAAGGAGAGGAACAAAAGTGAACTTCATAAAGCTGAACTTTCCTACAAATATCAGGTGTCCCATTTGCTCAGTGGTTAGTGCACGAGTCATTAAGTGGAAAATGAGCATGTCCAGAGGGTCATGGGTTCGAATCCCAGCCATGGTTCGTCCCAAGATGGGAAAAATAAAAGGGGCAGCAGAGGGTCATCCGGAGTCATGAACGGGGTGTGGCCCAACCCCCCTAGAGTGTCAGGAGATAAGGGCCGAAACACTTGCTTGAAGGGGGCTTCTCTTCTGAGGACTCTCTGCTGCCACGCTCTCCACAAGTTTCTTTCTACTTTTTTTTGGTCATTGTCATTGTTTGATTTAATGCTGACTGGGAAAAAAATTGCTTTGAGATGGAGATGAAGGCTTGAAAGATTTGACACATCACTGCCTTCTGGAGTCCAAAGGCGAATGTCGGTGCTGGAGTCTTTTTCTATTCCCTATTTACATTTGAGGCTGTCAGGAAATTTGTATTACCTGTGGTATTTGGCCTGGTCGCAAAATCTTTTGGTTTATTTATTTCTTGTTTAGATCTCATAAGAGACAAACATTCAATAGAGATTAGGAAGGACTGGCCGTGCCCTGTTCTGTCCCTGAAGATGGTGACTTGTGGGGTTGAGGCAAATTCTAGTTGAAGATGTTCCATTCTGCTGTGGGTATGTAGGATTGACTTACCCTCTAAATTACTCACCAGGATTGACTTTATCGCTAAATTACTCATCAGGATTGACTTTATCGCTAAATTACTCATCAGGATTGACTTTATCGCTAAATTACTCACCAGGATTGACTTTATCGCTAAATTACTCATCAGGATTGACTTTATCGCTAAATTACTCACCAGGATTGACTTTATCGCTAAATTACTCATTAGGATTGATTTTACCTCTAAATTACTCAGCAGGATTGACTTTATCTCTAAAGAACTCATCAGGTTTGACTTTACCTCTAAATACTCAGCAGGATTGGCTTTACCTCTAAATAACTCAGCAGGATTGACTTTACCTCTAAATAAGTCAGCAGGATTGACTTTACCTCTGAATAAGTCAGCAGTATTGACTTTACCTCTGAATAAGTCAGCAGGATTAACTTTACCTCTAAATTACTCATCAGGATTGACTTTACCTCTAAAACTCAGCAGAGTTGACTCTACCTCAAAATAAGTCAACAGGATTGACTTTACTCTGTTACTCAACAGGATTGATTTTACCTTTAAATAACTCATCAGGATTGACTTTACCTCTAAATAAGTCAACAGGATTGTCTTTACCTGTAAGTAACTCAGCTGGATTGACTTTACCTCTAGATAAGTCAACAGGATTGACTTTACCTGTAAGTAACTCAGCAGGATTGACTTTACCTCTAAATAAGTCAACAGGATTGTCTTTACCTGTAAGTAACTCTCAGCAGGACTGACTTTACCTCTAGATAAGTCAACAGGATTGACTTTACCTGTAAGTAACTCAGCAGATTGACTTTACCTCTAGATAAGTCAACAGGATTGACTTTACCTGTAAGTAACTCGGCAGGATTGACTTTATCTCTAGATGAGTCAACAGGATTGACTTTACCTGTAAGTAACTCAGCAGGATTGACTTTACCTCTAGATAAGTCAACAGGATTGACTTTACCTGTAAGTAACTCATCAGGATTGACTTTACCTGTAAGTAACTCAGCAGGACTGACTTTACCTCTAGATAAGTCAACAGGATTGACTTTACCTGTAAGTAAACTCAGCAGGATTGACTTTACCTCTAGATAAGTCAACAGGATTGACTTTACCTGTTAGTAACTCATCAGGATTGACTTTACCTGTAAGTAACTCAGCAGGATTGACTTTACCTCTAGATAAGTCAACAGGATTTACTTTACCTGTAACTCATCAGGATTGGCTTTACCTCTAAATAAGTCAACAGGATTGACTGTACCTCTAAGTAACTCAGCAGGATGGACTTTACCTCTGAGTAACTCAGGATCTTTATTCCTTATTATTTTACTTATTGGTTGCAGTTCTTGTTTCATGTTAGGATTTTTTTTCCCTTTTAATCCATACTCGTGTAATTTAGGGCCCATAGCTGATACCATAGGAAATACAAAATCATGTGTTGCGTAATTTATGATTATCAATAGATACATTTCTGAAGATTGTTTATGTTTTAGCAACAGCCTTAAGAAAAAGTCATTTTTATGGGTTTTGGTTTCCTCCCTTCCCAGCCCTCTTAAAGGCATTTATTTGCTTGCTCCAGATATTATGTCTGGGTGTATCTAGGCATAATTCGTATCAGGTATGAAAAATAAACACTGGAACTTCTTCTGCGTACGCAGGCTGATATTCCCGTGGACACTCTCTGTATAGACAGGCAAGGATTAATCCCATCTACCCAACAAAGGGAGTGGAGTTTTGTGTGTATGACCGATTTTTTTTTATCCCGACATTAAGGCAGCCATACTCCAACTCGGGGAAGGTGCATGCTATGTGTAACGTGTCATCCATACCAATGGCCAAACTGGCACTTCTCTTCCGAAAGTTGGTGATGGGATTTTATGTGTGTGCAAGATGTTATGCGTGCGTGCGTTCACACACGGAACCTCAGTTTATAGTCTCATTCGAAGGACTGTATGGGAAATGGAGTCAGAACCAATGTTAACTCTGAGGGAAAAATCCCCCTGTACTGAAACGGCCCGGTGGAGATTTTAACCTGCAACCCCAAGATTACGAGTCCGGCGCTCTACAACTGACCTGTTCTGGCCCCCCAGACGCTAGAACAAAAGGATGAAAAAATACACACACACACGCACACACTCACACACACACACACACACACACACACACACACACACACACACGCTCACACACACACACACACACACACACACACACACACACTTTTCCATTTCTGAGCATTAACACACACTTTGAGTGATTTTGCTTTTGTAAGTATTACAGAAGAACAACAACAAATGTATTGTGGTATGATAAGATTGTATCATATGTTTTCTTTTTCACAGATCAAACACAGGCCGAGTTGTATGGGAATCAGCAGCTGTTTGTGGAAACGCAGCCCTATCATCAGGCAGTGCAGGCCCTTGGCCGAGAGGGTCTGGTGCTCATCTGTGGACCTCCTGGCTCTGGAAAGGCCATGACAGCTCGTGCCATTCTGCGTCACTATGAAGGTCAAGGCTACAAAACCCCTTATCTTCCACAATCTTGCAGAGTGGCGTCAACATGTTGGGGGAGGGTCATCAGTTGATTGTTCTTTTCGAGCATGTGTTTGGTGAACTGTTTTTCAAAAACGCTGAATTTGAAGATGGGGCAAGATTGTTTTCGTCCATGCATGAGTTTGCCAAGTCGCACTCATGCCTCGTCGTTTTTACAGCGTACCCACTGATTGCCCAGGAAATGAAAGACTATGAGATCAAAGACAACATCTTTAGATTTATTCGTAAGGTCAGCCTTCACGAAAATGTTCTGTCTACTGAGGAGAAAAGGGAGATGATTAGAAAGCACAGTGTGATGATGGACACGACTGACCGAGACGGTCAGTGTGAACGTATCCTGACTTTGGAAATCAGCGGCTGTGTCTTCCTGGGTGTTTGACTCGGTTCAAAGAAAGCATCTCCAAAGGTGATGATAGCATATGCATTTCAGGAAGCCAGGGATGTGCTGTTCCTCCTTTCTGTCGAGAGGTCTGAAGCACAAAACACATGGCAGTTGTTTGGCTGCTGCCTTACTCTTAATGATCAAGACCAGACAGAGGATAGAGGACTTTCCCACTTCACTTCAGGGCAGTCTGAAAAAGCTGGGGTTCAACGTGTGCAGAGTGCAGTGTGTGACGACCTTGATGAGGAAACTGCAGCAGCTTTTTGAACTTCTGCAAGTACCAGGCTGCATCGATCATCAGATGAAGATGGTGACTGGGCTCGCTCTGGCCTCTTCAGAGTTCAGTGAATCTTTTCTGCTCAACTGTGAGCTCCATTCCTGCTGGACTTTGTTGGTACCGACATGCTGAAGAGTGGAGCCATGACCTATGAAGCTTTCCACAGGAGGGTCTATAATGAAATCATGCAAGGTCATCTGCCAGAAATATGCCAGCATGAGCTGCTGCAAACTGAACAGTATCTGGAAGATTTTGCTGCAAAGTTCAGTGCGAATAAAGAGCTGCCCCTTCGAAACGTGTTCCTTGTCAAAGACCCAGGACACAGAGAGCCTATCCTGTACTGGTCAGCATTTTGTCAAACATCTGCTCTCATTGTTTGGTGCGTGTCTTGGATGCTGTTTTATGGATTAGAAAAACAGTCCGTAAACCTTTGTCTGCAGCGAGTTCTTATGGTCAGCATGCTGAGTGGAGATGCTCCGTCATCTGATAAGGTCAGAAACATAGTCTCTGAAGTGAGGAAGCTTCGCAGTGAAACAGTCTTACCCACAAAGATGATTCTTCCATTTCCAAAGGATGTCTCATCAAAGTCTGAACATCTGAAGAGACATGGCAGTTACTTTTTATCTCGCAGATGGCGTTTTTCCACATGATGGAGTGCATGTCTTGATAATGAAAGCCGCAGTTACGTCCAGCTGGAAATGACAGAGTTTCACTGGAATCTGGTACTGAGAAGGACACAAAACAATGAGTCCTGATGATCAAGATGCAGAAGGCAATGCTTATTTGCACCTTGCTGCCAAACGCAGAAATCCTGAAGCTGTTGCATTTGCCATAAAAAGAGGTGCTTCAGTCACAGTGAGAGACAGTGAGGGATTATCACCCCCAGATCTAGCTGCAAAACACCTGAAACTGCATTGAATACGGACGTTTAACGGACAGGTGTAGAAAGCCTGCTGGGATGGTCATATGACCCAGATTAAAAAAAAAAAAGAAGCTGCTCTGCATTGATGCGACAGTTGATGCGGCAGGGACGAATGTGTTGATGCGGCAGGGACGAATGTGGAAAGACTGTTTTGCACTGTGCTTGTGAAGGTGGCCAGGGTAGCGTGGTTTCCCATCTCCTTGACCTTGGTGCTGATATTAACGCTAAGACATCCAGAGGACCGACACCTCTTTGTGTGGCAAGCATGTGGGGTCATCGAGAAACCACCAACTTTCTTGTTCAGCGAGGAGCAGATCCCAACATGGCTGACGTCAATGGCAGATCTCCATTACATTACGTCACAATGTTGGAGAACAGGTCTGCCGCTCGTCTGTTGCTCAGCTCTGAGGCCGACATTAAAGCCAAGGCTGTGGATGGTGACACCGCGCTTCATCTTGCCTGTCTAGGCAGGGAAACATGCACACAGTTCAACTACTGCAGGAGCGAGGGGCTGAACTTAACGTGACCAAATGACAAGGGATTAACACCCCCCCCCCCCCCCCCCCCCCGCATCTGTCGGCCCAGTGTCAGTCCCTTGACATTGTACGCATGCTGTGTCTCTGTGGAGCACATCTGGCTCTGAAAGATATGTTTGGTCGGACGCCACTGGACAGGGGTTTAATGCTGAAACACGGCCCTGTCTGTGCTCTGCTCCTCGAGTATAAAGCTGAAGGGACGGTGGACCCTGGTGCCGGATCTTCCTTTGAGGCAATCCATGAGACTCAGTTCAGCAGTTTCTTGTCAGATCCCAGGAAGGGGGAACAATCGTTCTGTTAATGAGGAACATGCCTTTCTTTGTGGTGCCTGGTCAGACACTGATGCTTCCTCTTGCAGGCTTCGTAGAAAGAAAGGCATCTGTTCAGCCTTCTGTTGATGACACTGGTGACATGTTTTCCGTTGCCATCACAGCATGGGTTCTGTTTGACTGTAAGGGCGTCGGCCAGGAACCCCAACAGCTCATCGACACGGCATCGGTTGTTGAGTCGGGTTTGGTCGGTGGTCTTCATCGGTCATTGGTGGTTCAAGCTCATTCTTTTTTTTTTTTTGATTTTTTTTTTTTGTCCTCCAACCTCCTTATTATAACCATTTTCTTTTTTTCCTTTTTTTTTTTCTTTTTTTTTTTTTTAAGTGGGGCCTCCATCCTCTATGCAATTTTTACCTTTTTTTTTTTTTCTCCTCCTCCTGTCTCCGTTGACACACCCTGCAGATCTGGTTAATTTTGCAGCTGGCTTGGTTGCATTTGACCCTTAGAATCCATGGAATTAGATGTTAGATAAAGGACAGGATTAGCTGAGCACTAAATGTGTGGGGGAGTGGTTATTACTCTGAGCTCCTTTGGTGTCACCTAGATGTCACCTAAGATACCAAGAGCTAGCAGCTAGGCCCCTCTAACGGTCCAGGTCTCACACTGCATTGGATTTTGTGGTGCGACAGCTCGGGCTGAAATAGAATATTTAGAAATCACCGTTGATGTTAGATCGAACTGGCTATCCAATCTGTGGAATTTTGTCGCAGAGTGAAAGAGCAGTAAAGACTGTAAGTGCCGCAGGTGTCTATAAAACACACCAACACACTGATATTGAAAGCAACACTTAATGTTGTGAAGTGGAGGACTGTGTGACCCATGGGATTTTTAACGATTTTTGAAAGATCTACAGAAATCATATTGTGAACACTTCTGGTTAACCTGTCAAGAGCAATGGGATCGGATCTTGGCTTTGACTTGCCCCCCCCCCCCCCCCCCCCCCCCCCCCCCCCCCCCCCCCGCCCCCAAGAGCTGCTGATGGCCATGATCTTGGCTTTGTTTGCATTTGGTCAAGTACCATGCGGCTGTCATCAGCAGCCTTTGGAAGTCAGCCGATTTTTTTTTTTCCACACACTGGGGCCTTATACAGTATAGAGGCATGTCCTCTGGTTGGTGGATTGGGGATCCCCCAAGGCTTGCGCTAAGGGGATCCACAGAGTAATACAGAAGAAGGTGCCACGAACCAACATAGCCTAAGAGAAGGAAAACTCGAGTCCAAACCCGCACTGCCTGGTGTACCTTAGCCCCGTATTGACAGGGTCACCAGACAACCATCAGCTGCTCTGAAGTTGGAATGTGTCGGCTGAGGCCAGCGGGCAGACCTCCTGCACCAAACATTTTACCCAATAGGGCCATGTAGACTGATAATCGATGGTATGATGCTCGCCCCGTGGTTCACCAGGTGGTGACAGCGCCAGGCCTCCAGCCTCAAAGAGGCCCGACCACAGTGACTGATGAAGCAACACAGGCAGATGCCAGACGTGGCCCAATTAGTTAAGGTCCAGAAGCTGTGGTGACTGTGGGATCTCTGCAGTGGTCTGTGGACTTCACCTTACTAACCAGATTCAGGATCTAGCATGGTCAGGAACGTGAAAGAAAGAAAGGAAGAAGCCTCGTTAGTTATTCTAGATCATTAGTTATCCTACATGTACTGCAGTTTGATCGTTTAGTTATTTGAAACCCATTTTTCTGGAAAAGAAGAGACAAATGAATCGGTGGTGACTATGAAAAGGAGGCGTGTTTAAGAGTTGCACGAGTCGGTGACTTGTAAAGGTGACAATGGCTGACACAGTGATGGCGTGTGAAGTGACTTTGTTCTATTTTGATTCAAATGATATACGCTGGCTTTGTTTGTTGCCCAGTCTGTGTTTCTGTCTGCCACCACAACAGAGACGAAGTAGGTGAGGATGAATCTGTCTGTGATTCAGGCTAGAATCATGCTGGTTTATGATTTTTCTTAATACTTTGGTCCATTTTGACAGCAAGGATGAGACTGGTTAGTAACTCTGGAAGAGTAAAGATGGGTGATATTGGTCAGGAATTTTTCATTGCCTTTTTTTTTTTTGTCGGTGGATTAAAGCATTAATCTGTGTGTGTGTTATATTATGACCAGTGCTGTAAGGATTAAGGGGTAAGACAAGAGTCCATGAACATCAGTGTAATTGGCACCTCTTTCTTTCTGTTAATATGATATGAGATGTTTTGATTTGTGTACATTTTATTTTGTGAGGGTTGACTCGTTTCAATTTGTGTAAATTTTATTATTTTATGAGGGTTAACTGCCAGAACCCAGTATCTCATATATATATATATATATATATAAGACAGATACTGGTTCTGGCAATCAGCCCTCGTAAAATAATAAATAGTTGGACGTCATGGTGCATCTGTTTATATTCTTGTAAAGTTCTTTGTATTTAAAGATTGTATTTGAGTTTTATATTGGTGTGATTTGGCAACATACTTGACCACATCCCTTTGTCAGACACCCACTGAATCGATATCAGCAAAGACCTTCAAGTTGCTGCTCTTGGGATATAAAAGCAGAGACTGCTAAAGGCTGGAAGGTCGTCTGGTAGGGGGGGGCAGGGGGGGGGGGGGGGGGGGGGGGGGGGGGGGGATCTCAAGTTGACATGGAAACTCCTTCCCAGGGTTTCAACCTTCCGAATGGGAAGAGGATGTCTTCTTACAATTTTCGTTTTGCAGGGTTCTGTATCTGAAAATGTCCTGTGAAGAAGTTTCTTAAAGAAAACAATCAATCTGGAATTACAGTGGGAACATGTGTTGCTGTATCATGAGTTAAAAGGGTAACAGAGTACATGCCTCAAACAAGAAAGACAAGTCCATCAGTGAACACTTGTTCACATTGAGGTTTGTCACCATGCATTTTGCAGCCTATTCCAATACACCTGTATTTTCATGCTGATTTTCATTCAGTAGTCCTGAGTGTGCTCTACATGTTTGGTAGGTATCATGAGATTTTTTGCTAGGAAGTAATACATTTGTACATGTCACATATTTTAGAAAGATATATATTACATTTATTGAAAGGCAGAAAATGAAATTGTGGTTTTTATGATAAAGCAATGGTGGTGGAGTATAATTGTTTTTAATATGAAAACACCAGACCATCATGATGAACATGAACTAATTTTAGCAAAATGATGTCACAATTAAAAAAAACTCTGCATTGTTTTTATGTTATGCAATGCTTTTGTTGTTGTTGTAGTGTTTGGATAGCGTAATTCTACAGGCCAACCATCAAGCTTTACACCAAAGTGTCGCATTAGTTGCAGGCACATAAACTTTGGCGATTTTCTTTGAATCTTTACGGGTACCACGTTTGCTTTGAAATGCTGAATAATAATAATGGTAATGATAATGATAATAATAATGACAATTATACAGGGCCAAGTGTGTTGGTAATGTGCTGGGACATCTTCAAACATAGCAATAAGTGTTTGGTTTGATGGTGCTGCTGAGCATTTGACATCATATTTGTCCCATGCTTATTATGCCCTACTGTTGGCGATTTTGTTGACTGTCTATGTTTTGGTCTTTTTAATCTTTGATGCATGCTATTTGAAATATAATTCTGCAGAGTTCGCAGCAAACCATTTTTTTTTTTTGTCATTGTAACAATGATCTGACGAGTTAGAAAACAAGTGGGAGTAAGGAGGAAGGGCGGGGGCAGTGAAATGAAGAGTAAGGCTGTGAAATATGAACATGAAACCCTTCCTCGACAACATGTCGGGTCTTCTGAAAAGACGCAAAGGAAATTTGTATATCCAGCTATCCATCTGTCTAAATGTATTCTTTGTGCATCCTTTTTGTCTTCAATGGTTTATAGACATCATAGCCATCTTTTACAGCGTGTTCGGTGAAAGCACTGGCCACATGAAAAACATTTATCTGTCAATCTACATCCATGCTTTGCGCATTCTTTTTGTCTTCATTAGTTCATATGTTTATAAAGACAATGATACGGCCATCGTTTACAGGACAAGTTTGGTGAATCCAGTGGCCGTATAACCCTGTTAAAAATGGTTCTGATCTCGGATTTTCACCTGTTCTGTAATCAAAACCTGTTCTAAGATCAGGTCATTGGGACAGGTGTTGTATTTCTGTTACGCAAACGACAGAGTGCAAATAGAGTGGCCCTGCTGTTGGGACATTCTGCATCACATTTTCTTCCTTTTTTTTTTTTTTTTTTCTAACTTTGAAAGAATTTCGTTTCACTGCTTTTATCATTGCCCTTTTGGGCATGTACATTTTGCTTGTTGGCTTACCTTTTTTAATCCCGTTGTCTTTTGACGATTTTGTATTCTGTGGAGTTGTGCTGGAAATGGAGTCATGCTGGGACATGTGCCTGAACAAGGCAAGTGTATGGGTCTTGAGAATGAGAAGAGGATGGTTTTTTTCCCTGTCTGCCTGTGCACGTGTTGACTTGCGGGAAAATTGTTGCGCTTCAGTTGTACAAGATGTGGAGAGGCGTGTAAAGCGTGCTTCCAACATTTCAGTTTATCACCCTGAATCTCTTTTCACCGGCAGCATCCATGAAGATGGATGGATGTCACCTGTGACGTGTCAAATCGTCTTCACTGGGAAGGTGGCAGTCAGGCAAGCCTCCACTCCGCTTCCTCTGCCGAGTCTTTGTCCCTGCTGGGAATGGACGTTGGATGCCTCCGCCGTCTGCCTAGCAGACCCCGATACTCCCAGCATCCCTTCCTGATGGTTAGGTGCCTGCAGAAGTAAACAGCGTTCACACAAAGGCAAACAGTGGGAAAGAGAAACAACGTACTGATCCTGATCCTTCATCCCTCTACATCTTTCAAGTCCTGAAGCGTTGTTTTTTTTTTGCATTGTAATTAAACAAGTTGTGGCCGGAATAGCTCAGTTGGCAGAGTGCTGGACTCGTGATCTTGGCGATCCTGGGGCTGTGGGTTTGATCTCTACTGGGCCATTTTAGCTCAGTTGGCAGAGTGCTAGACTCGTGATCTTGGCGATCCTGGGGCTGTGGGTTTGATCTCTACTGGGCCATTTTAGCTCAGTTGGCAGAGTGCTAGACTCGTGATCTTGGCGATCCTGGGGCTGTGGGTTTGATCTCTACTGGCCCATTTTAGCTCAGTTGGCAGAGTGCTAGACTCGTGATCTGGCGATCCTGGGGCTGTGGGTTTGATCTCTACTGGGCCATTTTGGTACGAGGGGATTTTTACCGTGGAGGCAACATTGGTTCCGACTCCATTTCCCAAACAGTCCTTTGAATGAGACTGTAAACCAAAATTTTATTTGTGAATGCACACATAACATCCTGCATGCATGTAAAAATCCCATCATCAACTTTTGGAAGAGGAGGCCTGTTCGGCCGTTGGTATGGATGACATGTAACACAAAGCATGCACTGTGTGTGTGAGAAATTGAAAGATTGAAGGAAGTAAGGAAATTGTGTGAGCGATACTGACTGGATGACATCGGAAACGACTGAATGAAAAACACGGCAGGCAGCTCCTAAGTCCGCACTAGCCAAGTAGGCAGCCCGTTTTGTACACGAGTGTGTGGATTGTCAGTGCCTTGAACCTTTGGAAAGGTGCTTTATAAATGCTGTGTTCATATTGTTATTACATGCTGTGTTAAAATTGTTATTACATGCTGTGTGTTAATATTGTTATTCCAAACAGAATGGAAGAGGTCAGATGGTGTTGTTTGGGAGCAGTCTCTCTCATTGTCAATCAGAACAGTGCCATGTATGACAGAATGCTGCTTTGATGGAATTTTGCGATGGATAACAAACTGTTCAAATCCATCCACACCTGAAAGCGTTTTTTACCATGTTCTCTGAGGCAGCTTGTAAAGACAAAACACTCTTGTATCATTTGCACACAGGCCACTCCTATTATACTCATTCTCATCTTTTAAAAGGTGAAGAAGCTCCGTGGTGCATTCCATGTCATGTACCACGCACAGTGAACATATTTCTTACGAGTGTTGGAAATTGCATGATGTGCGACATAAACATTTTACAGCAGAATCCATGAAAACCTTGTACAGAGATGTCCATCTGATTTCAACTTTGAATTTGTGAAAATCAACAATTTTTTTTTATTTTAGATTTGTAACAAAACCTCTGGTGCGTTTTTAGGTGAACTGATTGTGTGAATGAGCTTTTTTTTTCTTTTCTTTTTTTATTGACTTGTGAATTGACTTCAAGGCGATGATAGCCCTGATATGGCCCTTTGCGGTCGGCTGGACTATAAGCAATATTACCCTACCATACCATTACCTAATCTGCACAAGAAGTCAGAGTTCGTTCCCTTTGACTTCCCACAAACTGTTTGCCAGACATGGACTAAGGCTTCATTCAAGTTGAATACATTACAATGGAAATCATTTTGGTGTTGAAGACACTTCTCTGTACAACAGCCTGATGTTAAAGATGGGACTGTGATTTCCAAAGTCTGTTCAGATGAGCCACTTTTGAGCCTGACCACATGTGAATGAATCTTTTTACATCAGACTGCTAAAATCATGTGTGACCTTTTTTTACATGCCTAAACACAAACAAAGGCAGTCCTGTTGTGTGTTAACAGAATCAAACTTTTTATAGTTCACTTTGATGATATTTGCTGTGGGTTTGCATATTTCATTCAGGTGAATATGCTGTCATTTTTCTTGCAATCCCCCCCCCCCCCCCCCCCCCCCGTCCGTTTCACTGCTTCTGAACATGTAATCTGCTTTTCACTGCTTCTGCGCATGTAATCTGAGACAAAAAACAATATTCAATTTTCCTTCTGTTTGTGTTTTTCTATGGAAGAAAGATTGGTTTTGAGACTAATTTATGTTATGTACACTTCTTTAGCATTAGGGCACAAAAAAAAAACAACCAATAATGAAAACATGACCAACAAATTACACTTCTTTAACACTGGGGCACAAAAAACAAAACAATAATGAAAACACCACCAACAAATTACACTTCTTTAACGTTGGGGCACAAAAAACAAATGAAAACACCAAAACAAATTACACTTCTTTAAACATTGGGGCACAAAAAACAAAACAATAATGAAAAAACACCACCAACAAATTACACTTGAGATTTGTTCCACACACACTGCTTAATCAACACTGTGCAAGACCTCCAGCACCCAACGTGTTGTTCAGTTTTGGTGACGGATTGCACACAATTTTCTGCAACAGTTACTGGAAGAATCCGCAAAACTATAATCTGTCCCAGGATGAGCCAGTTTGCATGCATCTCAGTCTAATGACGCAAATCTTTTTTTTTTTTTGTTTTTGTAGGAAGCATTCAGTGTTAAGAGCAAAAGCCTTTCTAAAATAAACAGTTTTTCTGAGATCACTGATGAGGAATACTTCCACATTTGAACAGCAGGTCAGGCCACTGAAGTCAAGCAGTAGGGGGAAAAGCAAGACTAAATACAACTGAAGGAGCAAAAAGTAGATGCCAACATGAGGAGCAAAAAGTAGATGCCAACATGAGAGCAAAGACGACAGGGAGGTGAACATGTTCATAAACAACTGGTGGAGAAATGTAAACATTTGGGGCTCTATCCTCAAATGTGTTTCACAAAGATGTGATTAAATAAAAAAAGACCTTGAGCTTCCCAGCCTAGCTTGCTGTCATCAGCTTGTACAAGATGACACAGACTTGTATCTTTTTCCTTACTGCAGATGAAAAAGCTATGCCTATAAAAGGACTAAAACAAACAAGCACACAAGAACACATTTTTGCTGTGATGAGCAAATTTTATTCAGGTTTGCCAAAACAGCACAATCTTCATTGACTGCTTAGGATGGGAGTTTTGTCAAAACGTAACAGTGCACAAGTGTACTGACCTCTGTGCCGATTACCATCACAAGACGAACCTCGTCAGTCGACACTGCAATTTTTAGACATGATTTTCTCTCTTTGTTTTGCAATAATCTTTAGTGTTTCTTCGTCACTGAAACTGTAAAACAAAAATCAACTGTTCTTTTACATTTACAAATTTAAACATAACACAAAAAGATGAACCTCTCTCTATATATACAGATATACACATACTTTAAAACAAACACACACCGACACGTTTTAGCAGATGAATTTCTCTCTCTCTCTGTGTATGTATATATTTAAAACAAACACAGAGACACTTTAAAACAATTCATCTCTCTTTGCAGAACCTTTTTTCACACAGAGACTTCAGCATAAACATTTTTTTTTGTAGTTCACTGTTCAGGCAGACAAAGATCAATTAAAAACCCTAACTATGAGCTTCAGCAGAGCTGATTACCAGAGCCATCAACCTTCCCCTATTCTTCTGGAATTTTCACAGTTTAAAAAATTATCCCTCAAATCCCATATTTGATGGAAAAAATGCTGAATTTCGAAACTGTTGAAAACCGTGGTCCCCTCCCCCCCCACCTTTTTTTTTTTTTTTTTTTTTCCTTTTTACCTTGAAACGGCAGATTCAAAGTCGAAGAACAAAGTTAAATTGATGTAAAAGCATCAGTCAGCGACCACATGTCACTGGCCCTTAGAGACAGCTTTTCTTTGAAGGCCCTACACATGTCAGCAGAGGTAGCATCAAACCAGAGAGCTTTTCAGTTCAAAGTCAAACTGCCCTTTTCGTCCCCTGACGGTGTAGTACAAACTTCAACCAACCAGATGACGACAACCGTTTTCCTCAAAATCCCTGCAGACTACTGTCATGGCTGAACCAGAATGCTGACCCACGCACACACACACACACACACACACACACAACCTGGTGAGACCTTAGGCATTTTCAGGGGACTAAATCTGCAACAAACTACAAGTACTGAATAAACTGTGAGTAAATGTGCATATTAAAGATGCTCTTCTGAAATCTTGATTTTTCGAAGTTGGTCTTGTTCAGTAAGCATGACAGCAACCTCTGACCTGGGACAAACATGTTTGTCATTCCAAGGATACCCTCTCAGCTGACAAAGACCATCCTCACATAGCTGACCTTCACCTTCATTGTGCTTCCTGGGTCCACCAGTGCACAGACATGCAAAAAAGTCTTTATATCTCTGGAACTATTGAAAGAATTCTCATGGGATTTTTTTTTTTTTTTTTTTTTTTTTTTTACTATTTTTCAAGAAACATAACTTGCAGTTTGTCAGCAAATGTTGATGTCTGTACATCAAAAGAGAAAACAAGAATCATCTCATTTGAAACTCTACTCTTCTAATGATGAGCAGTACCCTGGTGGAACTAAACTCTACAGAGCAACAACCAAGTACTGCAGCGCACTGAGTGGTGGGTCACGGTGAACCTGCCTCGCCTGTTACAGTTTCAACTGTCAACGACTGAAAAGTGTAGGTCCATCAGGATCCACGACATGTGAACAGAATAGATACAGTAAATACAATCAAAACTATGGAAAATACATGGATAATGGGGGGGCCCCACAGTTCCGACTGTGTAGTCCAAAACATGTCTCTTTCGATATCTGGGAAGGTAAAAAGCATGTCGCAAAATATTAACAGAGTACAGGAAAAGAGCGAAATACTGATTTCCTTTGTGCGATAAAGACTTTTCAATGAGACACACGCAACATACACCTGACCTCTCTCAGAAGTTTCACAACAGATTTCATATCATGATTCCTAACAGCAAGCACTCAAAAAGCAGGCACAAGTATACACAGACAAAATTTAAATTTATAACTGTTCAACAAAGTGTATGACACAGCTAAAACTGTCTGTATAAATCATGTAACTGTTCATGTATCTACCTGCTCAATGTTAGATATAATAGTGTGAATATGTACAAAAGACAGACATTTATACAAACGTACTTTGACGCAGAAAAATGTAACTAACTTAACTTTTGTCTTCAAGAAATGTACCCCTCTTTGATCGATCTTTAACAAATTATCTGTACTGTTCAAAACTGGGGGGGAAAATCTAGTTTACACATGTCTGAGTTCAAACGAGTTTCGCTACAATATCTTTCAAAGACAATCGGAAGACGACAGCATCCTCAGCAGAGGGTTATGTAGCAGCTCTTCTGTTTACACGCCATCAGATCCCAGATACCCGCTCAAAAAAACAACAAGGATGTCAACATCAACATGTCCGATCGAACTCTAACCAAACTCTATGAATATTCCTTGATGAGATTCCCGGCGATGACCAGTCGCTGGATTTCGCTGGTACCTTCGTAGAGATTTCTGTGATGCGGGCATCACGGTAATGGCGCTCGGCTGGCATGTCCGTCACAAAACCCATCCCACCCAGGATCTGGATAGCCTGAAAACACATGCAGACGCGATGGTAAATGGAAAGGGGGCCTATTATCTAACAAGGGAGAGAATTCTAACCTCCTGGATTCTTCCTCTTCTGCGTACGCAGGCTGATACTCCTGCGGACACTCCCTGTATATAGACAAGCAGGGATTAATCCCATCTGCCCAACAAAGGGAGTGGAGTTTTGTGTGTATGATCGGTTTTTTATCCCGCCATTAAGGCAGCCATACTCCAACTTCGGGGAAGGTGCATGCTATGTGTAATGTGTGTCATCCAAACTGGCCTTCTCTTCCGAAAGTTGGTGGTTGGATTTTACCTGAGTGCAAGATGTTTATGCGTGCGTTCACACATGGAACCTCGGTTTATGGAGTCAGAACCAATGTTAACTCCGAGGGAAAAATCCCCCTGTACCGAAACCGTCCAGTGCAGATTCAAACCCGCAACTCCAAGATTACGAGTCCGGCGCTCTACCACTGAGCTATTCAGGCCCTCCACTCCTGGATTAAATAATGGGTGTTTTTTCCCCTCTTGTTTATGATCGGACCTCAACCTTTTCAACCTTCTTAGTTTACAGCCTCAGCAGCCTCTCCTGCATAGCCATGAAGGACTGGTCTGCATGAACGGAAGGGGCACTCCATTAAAACTCCGTCTTTAAAGCTCTTACCGAGAGGTTAACAATTTCATTTTGTTACTACACATCGATCGTGTGTCAACATTTCAAAGTTTCATGTGTTATGATACATTACCAGGATTCTGATGCCTTCACAAACTCACACGTAAGCCATTCTTTGCACAGCTCTGGAGGGTTTTTGATGAAAAACACACACACACACACACACACACATAAAAAGACAACGTTACTCCTTTGAATTATCTGGCAAAATTGAGTGTACCTAGAAGAAAGCAAGGTCTGGGCAAGTTCCTTTCCAAGCTACATGTCCTGAATGCTCGTCTGGCACAGACCAAAATTGACCCAAAGGGCATTTGGGCACACGAGTTAACAGGTCATCAGAGACCTAGTCTTTCTGGCATGGTGATGAACTGAAGTCCAAAAGTTTAGAATGCACTCGGCGCATGTTAAAGAATCTATGACAACGAGGGCAGTGTTTGGGGGAAAATTCTGAACAACCCTGGATTGACAGGTTAACACAAACATGGATGAAAAAGACAAAGAGTGTCCCCATATTACTGGCAGCATCCCTGGGGGCAGCGTCCTGACGTTCACATACAAAAATAGTGCTAAGATGAAGCCCAGTGCAACTCCATACAACAATGACTAAAAACACTGATGACACCAGACCCGATATTATGATCAGGTTATCACTGGAGAAGCAACCCTTAAGACCGACAGCTATCTAGAGCAATAAACTTAATTCCCTGTCTTCTAGCTGTCTGAATGATATGAAAAAAAAAGGAAGCTGTTACCTTTACACACTATCCCAAACAACAGAAAGGTATGAGAGAAATGATGTTTATATCAATGGGAACACAAACATCTGGATGAACATGAAATGAACAGAAAAATCCAGAGTCTGGAATCATTTCACTCACAATTTTAGCAATAGATTACTTTGATTAAAAGCTGAAAAGGACATATGAGAAATATTGGCTGTAACTTGATAAAAAAAAGGAGCATATAGTCATACCTGATGAGCGTTGTATGTAGCTGTTTCAGAGGCGGCCAACTTTGCCATCGCTGCCTCCTGAATACAAAACAACAACAATGAAAATATGTGACTTTGTGTATTCCTAAAAAAAGAATCACATACGCGCTTCCACGCATGCATGCACCCACACACACACACACACAAACTACATCTTGATTTAAGAAAAAAGATTAAAGCATGTATTAAGTGTCAGCTGGTCATGGTTTAACCTCTTGGCTCCCTATTACACTAATACCTTTTCAAACTTCTCACTCTGAACATAAATCTTTTTTACCCTTACAGCTGTCAAACTAACAGGGACTAGAAAGGAAAGGCACCGACTGACTGAATGCATCACTGGCCGAAAGGAGCGGGTCTGGCAGTGTCAGTACAGAGACTGCTGAGGTGGTCATCGTGCAAAGTCCTGCACCTTTCTACATACCTGATGCTGCATGCAAAAAATCATGGACAAGTCACCAGCCTCAGTTCAAGTTTGAACTAAACCGTGTTCTATGTATTTTAACTACCATCACTGTATAACCTCTAAGTTTAAATGCACACAGTTCAGAAACTAATATAGCTGATTTGTTTCCGTTTTTTGCTTTTCATTAAAAATTATCTCCATGTCTTCATAAAACTTTAACTTCATTTCTTAGAATTTCAGTTTCATCTTCAAAGGCCTACAAAAGTCTTATTTGCCCCTATGGTGCACTGCGGTCGGCTGGGCTATAAACAACATTACCTCATCTGACCTTAGGTTTTGATGTGTTTAAGATAAACTGTTAAAGACTACAGCGTTGACGTGCGGCTTGGTGGTGTTTTATAGAGGTGGCTTTCACCCATAACAGGGTGCAACAAAATGCTCAGAAGATGTAGATCCGCCGTCTGAATGGACAGCTACAACACATACAGGCTGAACGGTTTCTACTGGAGCATCTGCAGTGACCAAACAGTTTGATGGGGGAGTGGGCGGGTAACAGCAGAACTTAATCACAGGACCTGACAGAATCGGCCTGAAACGTTCAGCAGAAGGGAAGGAAGCAGCAGCAGAACTTCTGTTCCATTTAATCACTTACACTCACCATAAACTTTGTTTGAGGTGTCAGCAGAAGAAGGGGGGGGGGGGGGGGGGGGGGGGGGGGGGGCGGCGGCGGCAGAGGGGGAGGGGGGGGAGGAGAGAAGAAGATATTAGAGGGCAAGAGGAGGTCATGCGAAGGGATGCATGACCTACACAATGTCTGCGATTTGATGATGATGTGTTTGTATGGCAAGGTTGTTTTTTTTTCTTTTTTTCTCAAGCACTGTTAAAGGTGGTTTCAATTTTTTAAAACTTTTGGAATGTTGGCCATGGAGTGGTATTTTCGTAACTCCTGGACTGCCCTCCTCCGCTGTTCCTATACATACATGCAAACACACACACAAACAAGGCCTAGCACATGACCATCTCATACCAAGAGGTATACCATGACCTTACCATTCTTTTGAAGGCTGCCATATGCTCGCATTTATATTTAACAGGGTCCTCTTGCACATTGTGGTCATGATCAGGAACGGCAGACCCACACCTCCAGTAAATAATCCACACACATTTCATCAGAGACTTGAAGTCCCCTGCCTCCACATGCACTAGCCATTTGACAAACACACAGTCCCACCATTCCCTCCCTCTTTCTCAGGGTAGGAAGTACAAACAGTCAGAAATCACACTGTGGGAATCAGACACAAGAGCTTATACATCAACACCAATCTGATCAAGGACAAGGTCATACCCTCTTCCTTCCACCACCCTCCCTGTATATAAATCCACCTTCACCCTCCTCCGCCCGACGGTTGATGAACCCGATCCAGCAATTTCAGTTTTTCGTTTATTTTTCGGGCTGCTTACAACCCAAATGACTGTGGATACCAGGGATTATGAGAAAGGAAGCTTCAGACCACACTAAGAATGCTTCTACTACAACTTCTCCACAGTTCACGATGCCACGTCAGTCTGTGCTATGAATGAATGATAAGTTATCTCCGGACCCTCTTTGTTACACTTGTTGCAAAATGGTAAAGCCCACGTCTTCTTGTCTCCCTGCCCTACACACACTAAACCCATCACCTGTCCCCTTCAATTCCTCACCCTACAGCCCCCCCCCTCCCCCCACCCCCCTCCTCCAGCCTCTGCTCCTCTCAATCATCCGCTCCAGCCTTTGGCCACAGTTGCTGACAGGAACAGACAGCAGAAAGTCCTGACTGTGGACAGGGAAGGGCCACAACTTTCACCCACTTTGTGCTCAGGGAAAACAGGAACTGAAAGTCCTGACTGTGGACAGGGAGGGGCCACAACTGTCACCCACTCTGTGCTTTTGCTCAGGGAAGACAGGAACTGAAAGCCCTGACTGTGGACAGGGAGGGGCCACAACTGTCACCCACTCTGTGCTTTTGCTCAGGGAAGACAGGAACAGAAAGTCCTGACTGTGGACAGGGAGGGGCCACAACTTTCACCCACTCTGTGCTCAGGGAAGACAGGAACAGAAAGCCCTGACTGTGGACAGGGAGGGGCCACAACTGTCACCCACTCTGTGCTTTTGCTCAGGGAAGACAGGAACAGAAAGTCCTGACTGTGGACAGGGAGGGGCCACAACTTTCACCCACTCTGTGCTCAGGGAAGACAGGAACAGAAAGCCCTGACTGTGGACAGGGAGGGGTCACAACTGTCACCCACTCTGTGCTCAGGGAAGACAGGAACAGAAAGTCCTGACTGTGGACAGGGAGGGGCCACAACTGTCACCCACTCTGTGCTCAGGGAAGACAGGAACTGAAAGTCCTGACTGTGGACAGGGAGGGGCCACAACTGTCACCCACTCTGTGCTTTTGCTCAGGGAAGACAGGAGCAAGGTAGTAGGTCATGTCGTACTTTGTCCTTCATCTGTTCTGTGGTCAGTTGAGGGTGGTGTGTGCCCCCCCCCCCCTTTTTTTTTTGTCTTTCTTTCTAAGCTTGTGTGACTTCTGAGCATGCAACCCCCCCCCCCCCTCCCCAATGTTTTCTAACCTATTCATCCAGTCAGAAGAGGAGAGAGCCAGTCTGCAACCACAAAATACATTTTTAAACACAACAGTGTTTTCAGCCATGCAAACAGGCATATAGCATGCGAACGAAATCACAAATATTCATGCCTTGGCCAGTCAGATACCATTAGTTTAGAACAGCAAGCCATGAAACGACTGACATTAGCGTGCACTGCTGGCAGGCCGAGTGCCACTCAGAAAGCAGGGGACGTAAGCCAGCTGGCGTGGCAAGGGCTCATCACTGACCTTGGAGAAGGGTTTGCCGGCATCTTTCAACAAGGCAGCATGCCAGGTCAGGAGGCGGGCGCTCTGTAACCTGGTCTCCATGTCGGCCAGCTTGGTCTGCAACCCCACATCACACCACACATCGGGACTTTGCCAGTAACCACAACTCTTTGCCAGTAACCACAACAGTAACCACAACTCTTTGCCAGTAACCCACAACACAACTCTTTGCCAGTAACCACAACTCTTTGCCAGTAACCACAAACTCTTGCCAGTAACCACAACTCTCGCAGTGAATGCTAACCGCAACCACACACCACACCACATCGGGACTTTGCCAGTAACCACAACTCTCACAATGAATGCGAACTTCACAGACAGTGAGGAACACACAGTTATGTCTAGTTGTCTTCCTTCAGTACAGGAAGCAAAAAGGAGCATGAGTACTTGTTGCAATCAACTCTTCTGACCCATGATTTGTCTTCTTTTTCAAGCTAAATATCACCTAACCATTAGACTCTAGGCACTGTAGATTTGTTGCAGACTAATGAAGAATAACAGGAAATATGAACATAAGTCAAGAGAAAGAACTCAAAACTTCTAATAATGGTAAGCAACCAACAGTACAATATACCAGACCTGTAATTCAGTTTGATCTATTTCCAATTCTGCAACACATTTCTGCAACCAACAGTAAACAATGTACCAGACCTGTAATTCAGTTTAATCTATTTCCAGTTCTGCAACACATTTCTGCCTTATGATTTTCTTGGCCATAAGCTGCAGATATTGAGCAGCTTGCCAAATTTGCCAAACTGTCACCTTTTCCTACACTCACGGAATCCTTGTAAAAGCAAGCTGTCCTCCCAAGCTGTCACCTTCTTCAAAGACATAGAACCCTTGCCAGAACCATGACAGGAAAATATTCCTGATGGTCACCTGTTTGGCGACATTCTTGTTTTCTACCAGTTCAGCAGAACGGAAGTACGAAGTTTTGCTTGTGAGATACTGCTGCGGTAAATTACGGTTGCCAGGGATCAAAGCTTGATGAATATCACATGCGTTTGCTTTTTGTCTTATTACTATTCTTTAAATCATTTCCAAGAAATAGCTGTCAAGTCCACATACATCAAACATCATTTCTTTTGAAACTTTTGTCAGTTAGTGCTGTTTGATTTTGTGAAATCTGTCACAGATTTGATCATTTCTGATGAATCAAAAACAACAAAAAAGAACAAAGAACAAAAAAAACAAAAACAAAGCCCAACACAAACTTTCTTTTTCTTTCTTTGCTTTCTGTGTACGCAGACCGATGCTCCTAAACTTTCTTTTAAGTACCAATTTTGCCATCCCCGAGAATAATCCCACTGAATGCCAGTGTCTTGTCGACAACATCATGACGACACTTCCTGTGTCACAGGCACGACAGATGACCTCACCTGAATGGTCTGCATTTTGACAATAGGCATGCCAAAACTCTGCCGCTTGAAGGCATAATCAATGGCACATTCCAGCGAGGCCTGTGACATGACACCACACCAACATCAACATCGACATCAAACAGGATCATCCACAACACCTGCTCCATTACAAACAACACAGAGACAAGAAATCATGCAGGACAAGTATATCCCGCAGCAAACAAACTTTAGCAGTGATGTAAGAATTCACTCAGAATGAAATAACCATTATTCAGTCAGGAAAACTGTCGGATATTTCTTCCTTTTTTTTTTCCTAATAAAGAGTTCAAATTTCTTTCTTTTCATTATATATATAGATTAAAAAAAATTGACAACACATATTTTTCTAAAAACTGTACATTGTGCAACTTGTTTTCTGTATGAAAAGAAAAATTAGCCCGCATCTTAAGATCACTGAAATGAAAGAAAAAAGCAAATAAATATTCTATGTTGATAAACACTGTAATCTGTGAGAATTCACTTCTGATAACATTTTGCTGCTAGGGTTTGTGTCAGCCTGCAAGGCCAGAACGGTCAAGACGCTGGTGTCTCAAACCTCCCACCACCTTTCAAGAGAAAAGAATCGAATACACCTCCAAAGGTCTGTTACAGGTATTTCCAGGTAAAACATTTAAAGGGAGAAAACACAGCAATGTTCATAATCTGTTTCAGACTGAATGTTTGGTGGTTAAGACACTTAAAGAGAAAACAAAATGATAAATACTTAGGCCAAAGTATTTCAATAGCAAAACATCAGCATCACTTGCAATGTATTTCTGATTGTTCAGAGGCACAAATATCAAAAACGAAAAACACAACAAAAGAAAAAAGAAAACCAACAAAAGTAAAAAAAAACAATCCCCATCAGCAATATCCACAGACTGTTTCTGATTTTTCTGAGCTAAAATGTTGAATGGGAGTGGGGGAAGATCAATTGCAGGCCATCTAGGATCACTGAGAGTTTACAACACCTAAAGGAAAACCAATCAGTTCGATTTGCAGTCTGTTTCTGATTGAGCACAGAAAGAAGCGCCCACCATACCTGAGCGATACAAAGAGCCTGACCAGCAATTCCAATGCGTCCAGCATCCAGCGTTTGCTGAAAACAGAATCAGTATTACACCAGAAAAAACTGTCCCCTTGTTTCACCATTTTCTTCCCCACATCTAAGAAAGAAATTAATGTCCAAACTGCTCCCTAAATACAAACACGCTACTTACTGTTTGGTGCAAGCCTCAAATTCGTAAGGATGCACAATGCCAACATCAATTGAACTTTCATTTAATATGTATCCCCACTTAGAGAGGACGGCCAGCTCCACGGCGACAGTCAGACCAAAGCAAACATTCTACTAAAACAGTTCAAATCTGTCTTCACCACAGCAGCAACGTCCACCCTACCAAATTTAAAGAAGCCTACAGCCCATATTAATTCCATCCATGTCGACACCCACGGTGTAGCCAAGCTGCTTCACCAGCTAAACCCCAACAAAGCCTCAGGACCGGACAACATCCCAAACCGGATACTTAAGAACTTGGCTGACAACATCGCCCCAATCCTGACCACAATCTTTCAGACTTCACTGGACACCGGCCGCCTACCACAAGATTGGCTCGGAGCCAACATATCTTGTGCTTTCAAGAAAGGTGACCGGCATACCCCTTCAAACTACCGTCCCATCTCACTGACATCTGTATGTTGTAAACTCCTTGAACATGTAGTCTGCCACCATATCATGTCCCACCTAGAACAATAAAAAATACTCACAAATTTCAACCATGGCTTCCATTCAGGCTTTTCCATCGAGACCCATTGTTCTCACCACTACCAACGATCTCCTGATGTCCTTCGACAAAGGAAAGCAAGTGGATATGGCTATTTTGGACTTCTCAAAAGCCTTTGATACAGTACCCCACGACCGTCTCCTCCATAAGTTGACCAGTTATGGCATCACCGGCACCCTCCACACCTGGCTTACCTGCTTCTTAACAAAGCAAACCATGCAAGTGGTGGTAGAGGGGCACTACATCCAACGCCACAACTGTCGACTCAGGAGTTCCACAAGGCACCGTGCTCAGCCCCCTCCTATTCCTGTGCCATATAAATGACCTCCCAGAAGCAGTCAAATCCCAAGTACGCCTGTTCGCAGATGACTGCCTCATTTACAGGGAGATCAACGACTTTAATGACCACCACACTCTACAAGAGGACCTCAAGTCACTAGAGTCATGGGCAGACAAATGGGGCATGCGGTTCAATGCCTCAAAATGCTACATCATGAGCATTGCAAAATCCTCTACCTCCTCCTACTTCTACTCCCTAAATAATACCATCCTGCAGCAAGTCCCTCATAACCCATACCTCGGCCATCCAATTCGCCGCCAACCTCAAGTGGTCTCAACACATCACATCCATCACAAAGAAGGCCAATAGCACACTAGGATTTCTCCAGCGGAATCTCAGGCACAGCCCCACCTCCTGCGAAGAAATGCCTACCTCGCACTTGTACGCCCTGTCCTGGAGTATGCAGCAATCATTTGGGACCCGCACTTGCAGCAAGAGATCAACATGCTGGAGCGCGTACAAAGAAATGCAGTGTGCTTCATAGCAAAGGACTACCGCTCCACCACGCCAGGCTTCATAACGGGTCTGTTGAGAAAACATGAGCTCACTACACTCCAAGAATGGCGGCTCCAACTACGTCTAGGATTCTTTTACAGGGTGGTTGAGGGTCTGGTGCCAGCGATCACCCCGAGTGACTTCATCACACCTCAGAAACCAGGATGACGCATCCGCTCCACCAGAGGCAAACAGTACGTACCTGTCACAAAACCCAGTGGAGAACTACATACGAAACAATGATAGGTGCTACTGCGTTCCTGAAACACACACCGATCAGTACCGAAACTCATACTTCCCAAAGGCAATAACTGAGTGGAAACACACCTTGATGATAACATCGTCCACCAAAAGTCAGTCGACAGTTTCAAGTCGGCTCTGGCAAATCAGTATTACAGATACGTTAGTGACAATGAAAGGAACTGAAAAATTCAAAATTAAACTGAAAGTTCATCAGTGGGTGAGTTGTCAACACAAATGTCAGTGATACTAATATAAACACTTCGAATAGTTCAAGAAATTTCAAGAACATCACTTATTCCAACAGACAAAATATTGCCCGTTATTTTTGGCACTAATACATGCACACAAAGCCAAAATCAAGGATTCTTTTGTCGACGACGTCAAAAATTGTCCTATCAAATTTTGTAAAGCTCAGAAAATGCTGCCATCTTCAGGATCAGGATCAGGGGTGTTGTATCAAAAACAACTTAGCCTATTTAGGCTTTGTATGCCCCCTTCTGTATGTATATATCTTTTTTTTTTTTCTCGTGACCGTTGGTCCAGTCATAGGCTAGCTCAGTCCTATTATCCATCAAATTCATATCTAATCTTAGTTAATAATTCATGTTTATCTATGAGGTTCTTAAAAACATAGACTGGGACCACACAGTCGAGTTTCATCCACTTAATGGATGCGTTTCTGAGAGTGCTGCTCAAATTTCCTGACCAACACTGCAGGTGTCTGTATCTCTCGGGCCTGGGTGACGGCGGGATATATCATGAAAGGAAGCGTAGAGTACAGCCCTGTCATGTAGTCTCAGACCGAAATGGAAAATCCGTAGCATCTCTCTTAATCATCCTCTTCTCATCGATCAGCATTAAAAAAAAAAAAAGTCTCAAATTCTGTGGCCCTTCATGCCCTGCTCTCATGGTGACCTCAATTTCGATGTCCTCTCCACGTCTGTGGCCTTGGTTTGGTTCCGTCCGGGTCACCGGTATCGGCGAGTCCATGGGGGACTGTCGTTGGACGGACGTGGTGGCGCCCTCCAGAGGGAGAGCTCACTCACGCCGGCTCCGCGACTAAGCAATTATCGTCGTCAGTAGGGGGGCTTAGTAGGTGGTGTCCTGCGTATGTTAGATCAAAACAGGCGCCACTGAACACCACTGAAGTGACTCGGCAGCAGTGCAGTGTCTCCTCCGGTGGGTTGCCTCTTGATGACTTGACATTGACTGCTCTCTGTGGATTGCTGGTGCCGGGGCTGCGGCGGGGCCGCTGGGCTGTTCTAGAGCTTTTGATTGTCTCTTTAGCATTGGATACCATACAGTGTTTCCATATTCAAGAACAGGTCTAACTAGTGTCTTATATAATTGTAAAAAAAAAGTGTCCTTTTCTATAAATGTAAAGGTTCTTTTTATTATTCCAATCATTCTGTTAGCCTTATTAATACTATTTACAATATGACTGTCAAATAGCAAATTTTTGTCAAAAGTCACACCTAGGTCTTTCTCTTCCTCACATTTAGATACTTTTATTTCCTTGTCCCCAATTTTCATTATATACTCCTTTTGTGGGTTTGTTTTACCAATATGAAGTACTTTACATTTTTTCTGCATTAAAATATAGGTTCCAAGTATCAGACCACTGTACTAATGTTTCAATATCCTTTTTTTGTAATTCCTTATGCAATTTCGGGAGAGTTATAAAGTTTTGTGTCATCTGCAAAAGATTTTACATGTACTCTTTAATTCTACAGGGAGATCAATTTATAAACACTGTAAATAATATTGGTCCCAAAATACTGCCTTGTGGTATCCACTAATAACATCAGCATTTTGAGAGAAGGAACTACCAATCCTTACCTTCTGAGTTCTTTTTGATAAAAAGTCTCTAACCCAACCAAGTACATTTCCTATTATTCCATAAGACTCTAATTTCTTTAAAAGTCTTTCATGTGGTACTGAATGAAAATCGAATGCTTTTCTAAAGTCTAAATACAAAACATCTATATTCTCTCCTTTATCTATCTCCTTGTGAAGTCTTCCATCACTTCTAAAAGTTGAGTCACACAAGATCTTTTTGCACGAAATCCATGTTGACATTCAGCACATAATTTATTTTCTGTCATATGTTTAATAATAGCCTCTCTAATAAAATGATTCTAAAATTTTGCATATAATGCATGTTAAACTCACTGGTCTATAATTTCCTGGATCTGTCTTGTACCTTTTTGAATACTGGAATAAACTGTAGCTGTTTTCCAGTCTGAAGGTACTATCATTTCTTTAACAGATTTAGAAAAGAGTATGTAAAGTGGGAAGGCCTTCTCCTCATTTAGCTCTTTTAGTATTCTCGATGGGATGGCATCCAGACCACATGCCTTATTAGGGTTAGAGATTGAAGTTTCTTTTTTTATTGCGTCCACAGAAATGTCTACATTTTCTAATACTATGCCTTTTGACCTTGAAGCTGGACTTAGAATAGGCATATTTTTGGTATCTTCCCTTGTGAAAACACTAGAAAAAAAAAAATGTATTCAAAATATCTGCCTTACCCCTATCTGTCTCTACTGTGTCACCACTTTAGTAGTCACTAAGGGCTCACTCCTGTGTTCATCTTTGTTTTGATTGTACATATCTCCAGAAGGCTTTTGGGATTTTGTTTACATTCCTTTGATAGCTTCTTTTCAAATTCCTTTTTTGCTTTTCTTTTTTTTTTTATTACAAGTATTACGTGCTTTAATATAATTTTGATAATCTTTCCCCTGCTTGTGACTAAGAATCTCTCTGATACATATATATATTTTTTTTTTTTACAAATTTCATTGTCTTTGCATTCATCCACTTTGGTTTCTGTTTTTTTTATCATCTTAATAATTTGTTTTGGATGTTGTTTTCTATTAAAGAATTTAAAATACTTTTAATTTTCCCCCAGCATTGTTCTACACTAAGATCATTGAGTTTACTCCAGTCAATCTTCTTCAATTCTTCTTTCATTTGCATAAAATTTCCTCTCTTAAAATTATACGATTGCTTTGGTCTTTTTTCTCTTGCTCCTCTCCTAGGTACAAAGAGAACATTAAAACCTCATGATCACTTTTGCCTATAGGAGCTAAGTGCTTAATGTCTGATATCATATTCTCATCATTAACAAGTACTAAATCTAGCATATTTGATTTTGTCCCTCCCTATGTCTTGTTGTTGTTTTACCATTTGGTTCAGAAATGCATCCTGTATGCAATTTATGAACTTTTGACCTCTTTCTCCAGAGCCAGTACCATGCCAGTCAATATCTGGGAAAATAAAAATCCCCAGTAATACAAACATGTTTGAATCTAATCTAATCCGTTTCAGCAGCTCAAAACATTTTTTCTTCATTTTCAATTGTTAAATTTGGGCTTTTGTAAACAGTTCCAATCAGATTACTAGTACTATAATGTGAGGTTTATTTTCTTCAGCTAATAGAACTCATCTTTTTTGTTCAACAGTCCATCTGCATTTGTGTATAAGAAGATGTATGACAGTTCCTGCACAGATTTTCTATCTACATACCTTTTAAAACTATGCACATGTTTTTGTTCTTGTATTTTGATTGTCAGTTTTCTTCTTTATCATCCTGGCCAGGCCTGGGTTTCCACTGTACTTTCACTATTTTCCCACCTCTGATTTCAATGTCTCTCTCTCTCTTTCTCAATCCTTTTTTGAAGCTCTTCTCTTAGTTCTTTGTTCTTTTGTCTTTCAATTGGTGTGTAGTCTGGGTTTATATATATCCTCTTTTTTTGCTCTGTCACCCCCTGCATTTATTTTGGGGCATTTCTCAATATTTTTCTTTTTTACCTCCTTGTTTTTTTACGCTTACTCTAAGCAGTCTCGGTTTTGTCCGATGTTGTACTACCAAGCCTCACTGGATCTGACAGTTTTCGTCTTTCAAGTGAGGACAAATCTTACCAACCCATCTTGTATACTCTCCTTCTCCATTTTCATTCTCTTCTTCCCTGTTTTTCACTCCCACACCCTGGAATATTAGTAAAATTGAGATTCAGCTCTCTTTTTTTTCTGTGTCAACTTTTTCTTCCCATAGTTCTGACACCTTTTTCTCAACAACCTCCTGTATCTTCTCTTCAGAGCCTTTCCACTGCACCTTTTTTTCTAGTCTCTCCAGCCTTTCCTCCACCCTTTCGAACAGCCCAATCAGTCTGTCTAATTTCACTTCCATTCCGTCTTTCTTTTCTCCCTCCACCTGCACAGCATCTTCGGCAGATCCACTCTATTCCTTCTGTGTCAGTGTTTTGAAGGTAGCTTAAGTCCCTTTCTGTCAGTGACGTGCATTCTTTATGGCACCACTGTTTACAGTCATGGCACTGGATACTTGTTGGTTTCTCCTCTACGCCCACCTCACATTCCAGGCAAATAAAGATTTCGCCCCTTTGCTCCATTGCCCTTCGACTTTCAGTTTTTTTTTTTCTCCTCTCTGAGTTTTTTTTTTCGATCTTTCTCATCTACCCCCCCCCCCCCCCCCCCCCCCCCCCCCCCCCCCCCCCCCCCCCCCCAGTTGATCCCCTTATACTAGCCTTCCTCTAGAATTTTTTTTGTTGACATATTTTGCTATGGACGCTTGCTTTATCAATTGATTAAGAGCTGATATTTTTTATTTTACAATTTACCTTACCTGTTCTCACAAGGAATCTACACAAGCTGCTTGTAGTGAAAGTAAAACAAGGCCGCCATTTTTT
>JADBJO010006236.1:0-42500 GCA_016801955.1 Conus betulinus
TTCCCTGGTGGTGAACTGCAAGTACGCTTGCTCGTAGCATAGTGACACATTGCCACAATTCAAGTACAGTTTTCATCAGCCAAAGACAAAGCAAAGAGACATAGGTTGACACGATCCTTGAAACCCTGTTTGTAGAAACACCGCCATGTTGATGACGTTTCCAGGGCCCACCAATCAGAAACAAGAACACACGTGCAGTATCTTTCACTCTTAGCGCAGTTCTTTCTGCTTCCTTACTCACTATGTTCTGAGAATTGTTCCATGGTATGTATTCCATTTCAGAAGGTTAATGGTAATACATTCTTTAAAAAGTGATGTGTTTTTCAGTGGCATTTGGTAGGGGCTGTACGAGTCAGTTCCAGAATGAAGGTGGCTATTTAACATGACGTTTTGATGGATAGAAGCACAATTTTTTTTTTTTTTTATAGTCACAATCATATAGCACGCTGCCGTACCAGGTTTTCTTTGAGCGAAAAATAGCACGATATGTTGCAAAAACGTAATTCACGGAAAACACTTAAATAAACTGTCACATAAGTCGATGGACATGCGTACATTCATAAATAAAATACAATAACTATATTTTTATATACAACCCTCTCTGTCTGTCTGTCCCTCTGTCTCTGTCTCTCTGTCTCTCTCTCTGTACTTCTCCCTCACACACACACACACACACACACACACACACACACACACACACACACACACACACACACATTTATATATATATAATATATATATATATATATATATATATATATATATATATAATATATATATATATAATAATCACAAATAAAACTAGAGAGCCAGCAAGAAGTCTTCTAAAAAAAACGCTCAACCGGGAAGGGAGCGACATAAGTTTAAAAATATGATTAAAAAGGAGATTGAAAAAAAACACCAACAAACTTGTTTCAAGCTCTCTCTGCTCTCCTCAGCAAACGCACCCAGAACTGTAAACAACCCCAAAAAAACCGAACAATACGTGCAGCCAACCCGCACGTGCAAACAGTGACATCAGGACCCTGAGGAGAGCAGAGAGCTTGAACAAAAACAAGTTTGTTGGTTTTTTTTTAAATCTCCTTTTTAATCATATTTTTTAAAACTTATATATATAATATATATATATATATATATAATATATATATATATATATAGTTTGTTTTAGTACTTTCTTGATATATATCTATCTATCTATCTATCTATATATATATATATATATATATATATATCAAAAATACTGCTAAAACGCCTAATAAAAATCTGAAAGTGCTCAACCCCTTGGGGAGCAGCAACATCTGTTAAAAAAGGATGATAAAAGGAAGTTTTAAAAACCAACAGATGCAACCTATGTTCAACAAAAAAAAATGGTTAATACTATGCAAACCATACTTAGCAACCCTAACACCTAAAGTAGAAAATAGTAAACAACTGCAGGCACACATGGAAATCGTTGTCAGCCAACGCACCCTGAACTGTAAACAACCCCCCAAAAAAAACCGAACAATACGTGCAGCCAACCCGCACGTGCAAACAGTGACATCAGGCCATATAACACCGGCAGTAGGCGCGCCCCAAAACCATCCTGACGAGAGCGCTGGCTCGAAACAGATCTGTTGGGTTTTTAAAACTTCCTTTTATCATCCTTTTTTAACAGATATATATATATATAATATCTATATATATAATATATATATATATATATATATATATATATATATATATATATATATATATATATATTATATATATATATATATACTTTGTTTGGAAACAATAGTAGGGCAAACAAACCACATGCCACACGTTATCTCAATGACTTAGCAAAGGCTACAAATTAAATTTGAGGAAAGGGGGGGGGGGGGGGGGGGGGGGCGGAGAAAGGAAGGAGAGTATAGGAGCTGAAGAAAGGTGTGTTAAAGTGTACACTTTTTCTGAAGCCTCAATCACAGTACTCATGTGAACGGGACGATTTGCTTCTCCTATCAAAAGTCCACTTTCGTCTTCATGGTGAAAATAATCAGTAGAGCTTGGCCTAGGTATTTATTCCATCATGCTTTCTAACTGATCTCGACTACCTGTAACTTTTCTTTTGTTTAACTGATCTGCCACCAAAATAATGCAAGCACCTAGTAGTCGGTTGGACTGCCAACAGCGTAAACTGAAGCAAATGCTGAATATACGAATAGGATACAGTCACAGGAAAACACCTTTAATACTGAAGACAGGCAAAAAATAATGTAAAGGGAGAAAGACTAAGGATGGGGCGTTACGTTCTTGAAAAACACCTCTAAACAAAGACACACACACACACACACACACACAACACACACACACACAACACCACACACACAACAACATGTGCAAGCTCAGCAGGAAGTAGCTTTATTGACGGCGTCCAACAATACCACTCCAAATTTGCTTATGCAGTTTGCTCTTAGGGGGTGATGTTGGATGCTGGAGTTTGTCAAGGCTGCCTCCTGTCTCCCGCTCTTCTTCAATGTAGGCCTACTTCTGGAATTCATCACGATCGAAGTTTTTTAAAAGAAAACGGTAGCACAGACCGCTCTGGAGGAAGAATGATTACGTACTGTCGATTATGTCGATGGCCAAACATGAAGTAAAGAATAAATCACACAATGCTTGTTAAAAGAAGGGATAAAAGTTTTGTAATCTAATGGCATAAAAATCAGTACCAAGAACACAATGTGGTCACCACCCACAATGTCAATATTACTACAGCGTCCGTTTACCTGTGATTTATCATTAGCTATGATATATTCAAATCCCAAATCGTCCTCAAGGGCAAGTTAAGAAGACATTTGTACCATCCAAACTACAAACAAAACGTAGAATAACAGTGTAAGTATATCTTCGTTAAACACAGGATCGTGATCTTTGTTTCCATTATGCTGTGTGCATATCATGACATGGGCGCTCACAACAGATCTGGAATAAGGAAAGCAAACTATTGAAGTGAGCAGTTATCACAAAGTACTTAAAGCATCACACACACACACACACACACACACACACACACAGAGCATATGACCACCAAACAAACGCGTCGAACATCAAGCAATCCATTAGACAACATGATGATGGTTCACACTAGAATTTAAATAAACAAAATAGATAAATGAATCTATCCTTACACACACACACACACACACTCACACACACACACACATACATACATACATACATATATATATATATATATATACTATATATATATATATATATATATCTATATATATATATATCTATATATATATATATATAATATACACTAATAAATTCCAAGGATAAGTGCTTAGCACCATTCCCGCAATTTACAGAGCAGCTTGGTGTCTGCAATGACTGCAAGAATATTCAAATATAAAACAAAGCTTGCTCTTAAGTCTTAGATTGAAGAAATAAGGGGAGATAAACTTTTCTATCTGCAGTGGTAGATCATTCTGCCTAACTAACAGTATGTGCTTAGGTGGGTGAAATGGGGAATAATAAATGCTTATAAATGTTCTCAAAATGAGCTTTCAGCATGCTTATAGTTGTCCAAGAGGAAGACACATTTCCAAAGGAGAGAAAACGCACAAATATATCATAACTCTTGGTCAAATACCGCGGTATTTTTCAGAACCTGAGTGCTTCTCCTCAGTGACCTCGGAAAGTAGTACCTGCTGACTCCTCTGCCTTTTTCGGTTTAAAGGAGAATGCTATCCAGAAAAAGTGGTGATGAGTGTTCAATACCATAGTATGTGTTTCTTGATTTAAAACACACACAGCACACACACACACACACACAACACACACACACACACAAAAGGTGACCCCCTAGAAAGCATAGTGCCCGCCTAAAATCATATGAACGACATGAAACAGTCCTTATAACAACAGATACCATTTTCTTGTGAAAAGTAGAAAATATAAAAATGATAACCTCTTAAGACACAAGTGCTGAGGGCCAGTTCTTGAATGGAATCCACAAGGGACTAGGTATAAGTAAACTAATAAATGCCAAGGATAAGTACTGAGTATCCATGTCCAGCAATTTTACCGAGCAGCTTGGTGTTGCAATGACTGCAAGGAAATATGTAGGCATTTATATACATGATTATATACCCGGTGCTGTTGTGTGTGTGTGTGTGTGTGTGTGTGTGTGTGTGTGTGTTGTGTGTGTGTGTTGGTGGTTGTGTGTCGTGCGTGCGCGCGTGCGTGCGGCGTGCGTGCGTGCGTGCGGTGCGTGTCGTCCGTGCGTTGCGTGCGTGCGTCCCCGTGCGTGCGTGCGTGCGTGCGAGCGTGTGTGTGTGTGTGTGTGTGTGTGTGTGTGTGTGTGTTGGTGTGTGGTGTGTGTTTACCTGAGTTCACACACACACACACACAACACACACAAGCACACCTAGCACACACAACAGCACACACACACACACTCACAAACACACACACACACCGCATGATCGCATATATATATTATATATATATATATATATATATAGATATATATATAATATATATGCATATGCATGCTTGTAACGTGCCACACACACACACGCAACAGAAATACAATGTTAAACAATGCGAGCACTTCATAGTTAATAGAGCGGTGCAGGGATGGAATTTATGGGCGTGTACGCGTATTCTAAAACATCAGATTAGAGGCATCGTGAGCGCTTGCTCAGGTAAATGACATACATTTACGTGCGAGAGTGCGTACATATGTGTGTATCATACCATATGTGTGGATATTCCTTGATGATATGTTTTCGACAAATGAATGCTGACCGCATTCTCTTTGGACTGTAAACCTTAAAAGCAAGCCAAAATTTGAACAGACAAAGTAACAGTAAACCTTCGCTTGTCTGGTGTTGATAGTGGTGGGTTGAAACGGGTCATTCTTATTTTCCTCTCCTGGGAATAATTTTCATGTATGAATGTTACAATTTAAAAAGGGAGACAATAGAGTGAAGTTTTGGCGAAAGATAGTCATAGCAATAATGACGAGTTGCAATCCTTGTTCTAATTTTTTCGCTTTAGATGTTTGTATTTTTGGGTCAGTGTAGTGCTATTGTTGATTCTTTTAAAACATTCGAAAAGTGAACGTATGCCTAACTGGTCAGTGTTGTTTTTTGGATCGATTGATAATGCGAGTAGAATATTCAAGATATGTTTAGAATGTTCACCAGGTTTCGGTAAGTTGTTAGTGCATTACCGAAGGGCCGAGAATGTTGTAGCAGCTGACCGAATTACATTCGCATACGCTCTCATCACGATTTCATTGCTTAAGCTTACTTATATGCAGAACATCGAGAAAAGAGTATGTTTGAGAATATTCTTTAGATAACATATAAAAGAACGAGGGCTGTGCGACCAAGAGGGGAGAGAGAGAAATGAGGTTTTTGTGAAGAGTTCTAGTCATCGTGGAGCATAAAAGTGTTCGAGTCTTCACTGAGTTTAGGTCAGTCGATGAAATGCTGCCATTGGTAGAATACTGCTGCTGCATGTACGATTGAATTCCTGTACGACTTATTGAACCTGAAGGTCAGTGCTTTTTTTTTTTCTATCTTCTTCAGCGTTTGTAAATAAATGGAACTTCTTCGCTTCAATGCCGCCGCCTGGTGTATTATGTTGTCTGCAAGCGGAACACCTACGACAGGATCTACAACGAACCCCTACAAGCTAGGCTACTGCGCGTACTTTTGTACTAAGAAAGTCATTCGCCTTAGCTTGTAACAATGAAGATACGATGATACTGCTTTTTCGATACTTGGTTTTAACAACTCCTGTAACTTGAACTCGAACAGCATTGTGTCTAATTTTGGTAGTCCTGCCTGCGATGCGCGTCAACAAAGCCGTATCATGGACTGCGAAAACTGTCGCGCACGCCTACATCATCCGCGCAACTTTGATTAACGTTGAACAAGAATCCTTTTTTTCACGCTTTGTTTCGACTGGTTTGCGACGCTGCCGATGCAATAGGGCAAGGGACACAATTCTGTTTTCCGAGTTCTCGATTCCAAATCGATCAAATGCTTACCCGTCACAGCTTCAGGCGACTCATTGGCATACTGCAGCACGTGGGAGTTACGAGTGTCGTAGTGATAGGTGTGGTGAGGAGGAACATGTACGGGAGTCGATCACGATTTGTCTCCCATTATGGAATTTGAAGAATGTCGACAGCTGGATCTGACGTCGTCCGTCTTCAAGCGGTGCCCGGTGAAGTTGTTCGTACATCGCACTAACGCTGGAAGTCTGACGATAAAGCGGTTGACTACCCAGCATGCCGCCCTTCGTTGCAACTTTTTCAAAGCGCCGTTTTGTTGTACCTTTCTCTTTTTGGTCTGGTATCCCATACTTGGAAGGCATACTCCAGGGTTGGGCGAGCCAGAGTTTTGTCAGGCTCTCTCCTTTCTCTGATGGAGCCCATGTTGAGGTTCCGCTTGACCAAGCCAAGGGTCGTGGAGGCTTTATTGGGCGATGTTGCTGATGTGTGGGGTTCCCATTTCAAATTGGTAGATACGGTAAACACAAATACGTTTCCCTCCATAGTGGTCTGGAAATTTTGTGGCCATGTGCGGTGTGTAAGTGGTCTTAAGTTTTTTCGCCAAAATGCAGTACGTGGCAGTTGTCCGGGTGGAGGGACATGAGCCAAGTCTGCTCCCATGCTTCCAGCATATCCAGATCTTCTTGGGAGGATGGATGTGATCGCTAGCTTTCCTGACAGTCTTGCGGGCAGACAGTGTCGTCTGTGAAGGAGTCGGACGGTTGAGGAGAGACCTGCCGGGATGTGATTTATGTAGGACAGGGGGAGTCATGTAGGACTGACACCTGACTGCACCCCTACAAACAACGAGCCGGCGTTTTCCATCCACTACCACTTCCTGTTGTCTGTCCGTCAGGAAGTTATGTATCCATCAGTTAACATGAACCCTGATAACATAGTGTTGGAGCTTATATGAACTAAAAGTGAATGCCAGACTTGTCGAAGGCTTTGAAGAAAATCCAACACCACGACATCGTGACGCTGTCTGCCCTTCTCTCGGTCAAGATTGATTTCATCCATAAGCCCGAGCAGCTGGTTGACACAAGAACGACCCGGCGGAGGAACCCGCGCTATTGTTTCAGATGCTGTGTTTTCGTTCTCAGCAAAGCTCATCCCCTGTGTGGACCAGTATGTGCTCGTGGATTTTTCCAGGCATGGTTGTCAATGACATTGGACGGTAGTTTTCTGGCCTGTAGCGCGCCTCCCCAGTCCTGGGAACAATTCCTGTATCGACGGCGTGCAACTGGTAGAGCAAGGTGAGAGTGGGCGAGAGTTCATCCTGGCGAGTTCCTTATGTAAGCGGGAAACTGATGTTTGTCACAGGGTCCAGGCGCTTTCCGGGGGTCAAGGTTCTTTAGCAGTTTGCGCACTCCTTCTTCTGTGATAGAGATGGTGTCGCAACAATGGCCCGGGGTGCGTTAGAGCTGAGACCTGTTCTTGCAGTAAAGTGGAGGTAGAAGAAGAGGCAAGGGAAACTTTTACTGTAGGCGGACTGAACTGTCGGTTTAGAGTCCCTGCCTACCCTGGGGGGGCCTCAAAGATCAGTCGATCTACCATCGGGGGGGGTGGGGGGGGGGGGGGGGGGGGGGAGGGTGCATTTGCCGGTTCTTGTCGCTTTGACTTGATGTGAGTCCAGAGAAGTTCTGTCCGTCTTCACATTCCCGTACACCTCTGTCCATAATTAGCTCTCTGCAATCGGCCAATTTGGGCCCATTGTAATTGCCTTTCGAGCTGGCGCTGGACTTGGCGCTGAGCTTCTTGAGCACTGTACCGATAGGTGTCCTGGGTTGCCAGATTTCTTCCATTTTTTTGTAAGCCTGTCTCTCCACCTAATAAGCCTCTTGGTGAGTAATCTGCCCACATAATGTTGTTTGTTAGGCCTTAACGTGGTGTGCAAGAATGTGGTTTTTAACTATGTGGCTAGCAATCCTTCCTTGAACTTGCACCATTATCTCCTCAGTATTGCTCGGACGTGGGGAAGATGGGAGTTGGGGGAGTTCCACCGCTGCCTCCTGGGGGAGGCTGGCCATTAGCTCTGGTTGTATTGGGGGTCAGGCCTCTTCGAGTTCTTTCGGCTGGCAGGGTGGCTTTGGAACTCTACGAACCACACCCAGGTGGTCTGTTGCGAGAGTGGAGTTTTCTCCGATATTTTTCAATTCTTTTTTCGTTTCAATGACCCTGATATCAGTCTCATTTTCTTTTCATTTTTTTTTTCATCATCTGAGAATGTCTTGTTCTAATCGTTTTACTTCTTCACAAAGTTTCATTTTCTTTGCTGTTACATATGGATTGCGTTTGGGGTTTTGGGGGGTCTTATTTTCATCAACAAGAAATCAGGAAAAAAAACATCAAAAATGACAAAATCTTAACTCGTCATCAGATATTTGACAATCATATTAATTTGTACGAGATGAAAAATTAGAACATTACACCAATAAGATAATGACAACTTTTACCTTTCTCAAGCCACACTGGCCAACTGACAAACATAGCACTTAAGATTTCTATGGTTGTGTCGCTGAGAAAAGTTCACTGGAAACCAGATCACTTAGAAACAAGTTCACTGGAAAACGTTCATTGAAGGATAGGGATGGAAGGGGACTTGTGGGAGGGCATGGAAAAAGGGAGGGGATAGGAGGAGGGAGTGAAGGCGTAGAGGCTAGAAAATAAAGAGTGGAAGGGAGTGGAGGTGGGGGAGGTGGTGAAATGAGCAAGGAGGGGAAAAGGTAAACCCCAAAAAACAGCATTTATAATAACCACATTAACAATAATCATTACTATTACCCTCCCTCTCCACCATTGTCATGGCAAACAAATAGAGGGGGGGGGGGGGGGTAAAAAGGCTGGGAGGGGGGGGGAGGGACAATAAAAACAACAACAATCATAATAACCAAACTAACAATAATCATCACTATTACCCTCACTCTCCACCTTGTCTTGAGCAAATAAATAGGCATAGGAGGGTAGAAAGGAAATTGAACGTTGGAGGGTAAGATGGGAAGGGGGCGGAGGAGATGAGATGGTTGTGCGGGGCTAGAGGTGTGCCCTGAGGTGGAAGGAAATAGAGTAGAGAGACCTAGCGGGGAGAGGGGAGGAGATAAATGTGGGTGTGTATTGTGCGTGAATGTAAGCGCGCGTTGCGCGCGCGCGCGGGTGTGTGCCTGTGTGCGTGTGTGCGCGCGTGCGCGTGTATGTGTGTGTGTGTGTGCACTGTGTGTGTGTGGTGTGTGCAAAGTGTGCCCCGTGCGCGCGTGTTGTGTGCCTGCGTGCACTGTGTGAGGTTGTGGGTGTTGCGTGAACGCACGCGCGTATGCATATGTGTGTGTGTGCGCACTCACGCAACCCATGGGTGTATGTGCGCGAGCGCGAGCACACAAGAGTGTGCGTGCGTTGTTTGGCCAGAGCAAGGGTGTATAGCCCGTGTGCATGCGTGTGCGCGCGCGCGCGCACGTATATGTAAGTAAGAGGAAGACCAAATAAGGTACGAAATGGGGGCGGTACGAGACACTATGGTGAGTAAAGATGATGAACAAGTGATATCCAGGGCGAGAAAAGAAGTGGAACTGTTGGAGGCAAATCGCAAGAAATGAGGGAGGGGGATAGGTGCCCCCCCCCCCCCCACACACACACACACACGCACGCACGCACGCACGCAGCACACACACACACACCCCACACACACACACACACAACACACACGTGCGCACACGTGGGGGAGGGTGGATGGGGGGGTAAACAAAACAGGAAAATCTTCTTTGCTGCTGGAAATTGAAGTCAAGGAATTAGGAAGCAGTAGAGACTATAAAAGAGCGAAAATTGAGGGGGTAGTTTGAGAAATCTAGAAAGAGGACTGAATTCAAATGAGAAACAAATTGTAATGAAGTAAGGCATGCCAGGTGTTCAGTCGTGTGTTCTGGACTATTGAAATGTCTTGCTACTAGCGTTTGTTTTTTTTTTGGTACGTGTGTTAATGCCTGGTCTGTGCTTGCAGAATCTCTGCTGCAAAGTTTTTGCCAGTTTCCATTACATACTCATATTGTGACATTTGAGACAGTCAAATGAGATAAATTATGTTGTGATGGACTGCAGCAAGTGAGATGATCATTGATAGTAAACTGTTGTTTGGTACGAACACTTTGTAAATGTGGATATCTGTAAGAGGTGGTTTTTACATATAATGCATTTTCTGCCTGTATTACAGAGTAAAAGCTGCATTTTTCATGTCATTTTTTCAGCGTTCTTTTTTCTTCATTCCAGCTTTTATTTCAGCTTTTTATTTCAGGTCTAAATTTGTGTTATCTCTTAAGAGGGGTGCATAGTTCCCAAAAGTGTGATGCTTAACATTGTCAAAACATCGCAAGTTCAGCGAAATAACCAAATAATCTGTTCTACCCACACTCGATGTCAACATCCTCTACATAGGAGACAACTGTATCCGAGATCAAAACGAAATGTAACCTGGCCTGGTTGAAGTGGTTAGCTCTTCTCCAGGAGAGAAGCAGAGACATTCTGGATTTTAACTCTCTCCAGACATCGTTCAAAGCTAAAGTTTCAATCATGGTTTCCGCTTGCCCGTCTGCTTGAGGGTTATTCTCATGTATTATAATTATGACAGTCTCTGACAGAGTCCCGGACCAATTAAAATGCCCACCTTGATTATAGCATTCTCTACACCAGCCCGTCAATTTTCTATTTCAAATTATTACAAAATTCCGGGTCGTCTCTGTTCGGGCTCATAAAGAAGGATAGCTACTCATCTTGCATTTGAAGAGTAACTAGAAAAATAATCCTGATATCCCCATTCTGATAAAACATAATCATTTTCCATCTTTTCCTCAAAGGGAGTGTATTGCAGGAAGTACACTGTATTCTTTTTCTTATTTCAGGTAACAGAAGACATTACGTCTGTTTTTGAAGTACTGAGGCCATTGACAAGCAATAGAACACAATAGACAGATTCCCATCCATTTCCAGTTCAAGAAAAGAAAAGAAGCAAAGACGCAACGTAAACGTATCGAAAATGATTTGGTGTTACTACATGAATTCAGTAAAAAGAAACAGTTGACAACTGCAGCAGAACATAAAACCATTGAAAAGAGCCAACAAAATTTCCATCCAAAACCCAGGCAGAACAATGTATCATATGCCTGGACAACACCACACATATACGCAATACACAAATGCAACAGCATCGAAGGGGGAAAAATGGAACAAAACAAGCAGCAGAATAATGAACAATTTGAATTCAAAAGAAAACAAAGCAAACACTTGACCACCGCAAGTGAACATAGGGTGAAAAGAAAAAATTGAAGTCAGGGGTATGTGAGAGAAAAAAAATCCTTAGCAAGAAGTATGCAATTGCAGACTCATAGACTAAGATTCAAAAATTATGTTTCCAAAACCCATAAAACAAGATGTAAAGTAACCCAAATTTGATAGACTGTACAAAGCAGACTAGTGAATGTTCGACACAGAGTCTTCCTCAGGCGTGACTTGTTGCAGTAAAGAAAACAGGCTGCTGCAGGGAGAGGTTAAGGTCAGAGGTGAGAAGGTAGGATCTGAGAAATGAACAAGAGGTCAGAAAAAAAGGCGGGCCTCTGAATGTAGGTCTGGTGGTCTACAGTGAAATGCCATGGAAGTGAATTGTAGGTGGAAATAAGGGGAGCGAAAATGGTCAGTCGCCTATAGCACCCAACCAAAGTCTGACCCTAGGATGGGTTGCCCCATGCTGGCACCAAGGGGTGAGATGGAAAAAACAGGAGTACCCCCGTGAAAAAAAACCATCTAGTCAGACGCAGCTGGCCTTTTGAAGACAGCTGCAAATCTCCCCTAGGAAAAAAAAAAAAACATTTTGAGGGCAGGGGGAAGCAAGGGAGCGGAAAGGGGAGGAGTAAAGCTATATACCCAGCTGTTCCCTTTTGCTGAGCCTTATGTAAAGCTGTACACAGCTGTCCTCTTTTGTCAAGCATCACGTAAAGCAGCAAAAAGTTTCCTTCGGTGTAATCTGTGAAAGAGCAGTGTAGACAGCCTCCAGACAGCACCACAGTTGTCGTGAGCCATGAAGTCTTGAATAAAGCGGTGCAGTTGTTCCCCTTGGCGTAGTCTGCTGTACAGTTCGTCCTTGGCGTAGTCCTTAAATAAAGGGGGGCTGTATAGTAGTAGACGGTTGTCCTGGATTCCCAGAAAGAAACACACACATATGTCGTCAGCCATGAGGTCTTGAATAAAGCGGTGCAGTTGTTCCCCTTGGCGCAGTCTGCTGTACAGTTGTAGACAGTTGTCCTGGATTCCCGGAGAAGGTCACCCTACACAACCCTGCAACATTAACAACGAAACCAAAGTCAATATCACTTGTGATGGAGGTCTTAAATCCTTTGAAAGCAAAAGCTATCAAAATCCACGGGAAAAGAAGATTACAAAATTTAAAAAAAAAATCTTAAATTGAGTCGGACCAATCCCATCAATGATTAAGTGACCCGCCCTTTGTGGTGTAAAAAAAAACAAAATGAAACCTGTTGCTTCTTTTCAGTTTCTGAATTTCTAGCTTTTTTTCATTTAGGAAAAGCTCACGGGTTATCTGTTCCGGGAGCAAAGACTCATTTGGATCGCACTTGTAAAATTGTTCAAACTTCAAAATCCGTCCTAGAATTCTTGTCGAACTTTTTAATCCTCATGTGTTTTTTTTTTAAGAATATGTTCTTCAGTTCAATGTCTTTCCACTTGTGCAACATGGTATAACAAATAGGATGTGGATGAGTGTGTGTGTGTGCGTGGTGTGTGTGTGTGTGTGTGCGCGTGTGTGTGTGTGTGTGTGGCGCGCTTGCGAGCGTGCGTGCGTGCGTGCGTGCGTGTGTGTGCGCGCGCGCGCGTTCTTGCGTGTGTGTATGTGTGTAATGCATTATTGTACACAGGAGAAATTGTGACACGTGTACATGATTATACCTGTAAAGTCTGCAGACATTAAACGTTGTTTTAAACCCCCGTGCGCCAAAAAAATAGACGTGAGCCATCAGGGGGATATGCCTCCGTTTTGAACATTAGAATGTGAACAATACGTAGAATATCCGTACAATTCGGACCTGAAAAACACGCTTACTGTTATCTTGTTGCAAGTTGAATATCTTGCTATAAAAATGCGGATCAACTAAAAATAAGATATTTGGGTTGAAAAAAGCTTTCGACTACCAACAAACAAAGGAACAATCTGCGAAATCTCTATAGTCAGTGATAAATTCAAAATCCCATTGTTAGAAACCTCAAGACCAGAAATCAGTCTAGGAATGCCAATCCCAAGGACATACAAAAGAAAGAAATCAATGCCATGTTTTTTATATTCATTTTTTTTTCTGAAAAACTTTAGAGTGTAATCTGTTAGTGTGACTGATGTTCCGAGAACATGTTTGAATTATTTTGGGATCAAAATGAAAAAATGTAGTTGTATCCGAGTTTAGTACCGGAGTGGTGTCCGCAGTTTGTCTCCCGTAGTCCGTCGATGAAGGCAATGCTGTGGTCCTCTCGAAGACTGGTGCCGCTTCTTGTACACTGTTCGTCATCTGTGGTCCTGCCAAAGAAAGTGTGTTCGTTAAGAAAGATCAAAATCGTTTACAATGAAAACACCGACTAAATATCAAGAAAGAAGACAGCGATATCTATGAGGAACAAACCGTACCACAGACAAGGTTGCACTAAATCCTGAGGAAAAAGAAGCCATTGAAAGACAAGTCTACACTGTGTGACACACAGTGAAAGAACAGTTTAAATCATATGAAAAGGTGCTGGATCACATGGAAAATGATACCAGACCTCATTAAGTACTCTGAACCATATGAAAGAGGCACACACAGAACCCTATGAAAGGAAATACTAAAACCCTGTAGAAAAGGACACGAAGCACGATGGCAGGATAGTAAAACACGACGAAACAGGCACACTGACTTCAAACGAAAGACTATAAACCAGGAGACTAGACCCTAGAACCCAGATCATATTCACTCATTCAAAATGAGCTTTGCAAAAAAGTGTGTACGTTCGCACGAATGGGTATGGTTTTACAAGTGTGTGTGTCATGCATCCGCGCGCCTGCGCGCGGTGTGTGTATGTGTATGTGCGAGCCTGAATGTGCATCACAGTGTTTGTATGTGTGTGCTTGCACATGGACATGCGTGGTGGCGTGGTTTTTGTGATGCTTGATAGTGAGAAGCGTGGAATCAGTGTTCCATATATCGTTGTTTCACCAGTAATTAAAGCAAAACATAACAAAAAAACAAGCAAAAAACAAAAACAAAAACAACAACAACAACAAAAAAACAACAACAACAAAAAAACAACAACAAAGAATAGGTCCATTTCTGAAATCACTCTAAGGGGAGATCGCTACTATTATGTCCGTCCACTGACAGTTCCCTTGACCTGACCAACTCTTAAAACTTTGGCACATGACAGTGACAAGATGTGAAGAGGAAACCAAACGTAATGAGAAAAGGGCCATCAGAGTTTAACATCGAAATGTGAACGATATTTAGAACATCCGTAAAATTCATATAATTTTGTTTGTATTATCTGCGGAAATTCGAATACCTTGCTTTAAAGCATGGACAGTTAAAACGATATTTTCTTCGAAGTAATTTTCGTCTACCCCACAAACAAAAGAACATCTAGTGAAAGCTGGGATGTGTGGTAAATTCTAAACATTATTTCTAAAAAACTCTTTTTAAAAAATGACAGCTTCACTGTAGGGATGCGCACTACTGAGAACAAAAACAAAATAAAACAAACAAACAAAAAAGAACAGACAGCGATCAATGCCATGATGGTTATGATATAAATACCCATTACACACCCTTTTAACAATCTTTATTGTCAAAACAGTATGACTGATGTTACCAAGTACATATTTAATTGAATAACAAAATGAGAATGTAAAAGTCCTGCTACCACTACGATATTCGAATTTACTAATTTAACAGACGTGGGACACTTCTCTCTCTGGTTTGCGATCCTGGTGGTGATCATCTGGCAGACTAGCACTGCTTCTTGTTTGGTTCTGTCACAAAAAAGAAAAACTGTGCTGGAATACTTACGAAGAACAGACAATAAAGAAGACATTAAACACCTATGAAGAAACTATATTCCAGAAAAGGATGCATTAACCCTAAGAATGGAGAAGTCGACGTACGACGACATAATTCTGTAAGAAAGAAGAACATGTTACACTATGAAAGAATAGTTCCAATCCTATATTCACAAAGGCACTGAATCATACGAAAGAAGATACACAAGCTATGGAAGTACGGTGACCACTGGCAGAGAAGCACGTAGAACTCTGTGAAAAGGTCATACTAAAACCCTACAGTTAAGAACAATACAGAGGAGGAAAGGACATTAAAGGTTTTTTTTTCTTTTTTTTCTGTCCACCACTCCTGCCTTTACTATTTTTTTGTCTTTTTCTTTTTTGTTCGTTTTTTTTTGTCGTTTTTTTTTTTTTTTTCTGGCCTTTTTTTTTTTTGTAAAAGGCGGTCCTTTTTTTTTTATTTTTCCTCTTCTCTTCCCTTCAACTCTCACGCACCATGCAAGTCTGTATGTTGTATTCCTATCAATGGACATTATCTTGCCGAGTTTAATGTTTTGGCGTTTGTTACAGCGCGTCAGGGTTATTTTTGTACTAGCGTTTGGTGTTGTGACACTTTCACACCGTATGTAACAAAAGATACAAAGGTTTAAAACAATGGAAAAGATATAAAAACATGAAAAAGAAAGGCCGCCCAGACATCTTCGGGAACCATCCTTGAAACGAAATATTAAAGTATGCATGCATGTTACCAGAAGTGCGCGAAGAGGAGGAACAACAGAGAGACGAGAGAGGAGAGAGAGAGAGAGAGACGAGAGAGAGAGAGAGAGAGGAGAGGAGAGAGAGAGAGAGAGAGAGAGATCGAGGAGAGGAGAGAGGAGGAGAGAGGAGAGAGAGAGAGAGAGAGAGAGAGAGAGGTCCTGGGTACAGCTCGTCTCGCAAACCGGCCTATTCCCTCGAGAGAGTGGAAAAAAGGAGGGAAGACTTTAAGGGAGACATGAGGAAATCCGCGCAGCGAGACAATCAGTATCAGAGAGACGAGAGAGAGAGAGAGAGAGAGAGAGAGAGAGAGAGAGAAGTCTGTCTTTATCCTCCTATTTTTTTTCCTGCTGTCATCATTTTCTTTCCTTCTGATATTGACTCATACTCACCATGCAGTGTGTGTGTGTGTGTGTGTGTGTGTGTGTGTTTTAACTGATGGACATTCCTTTGCTGATCTTTATGTTTTGGCGTTTGATACAAAGCGTCTGGGTTTATTCATGTACTAATGTGTGGTGCACTGACACTTTCATTCTGCTATGTTTGCTGTATAGTATACTTTTTATTGAATTAAATACACACTTGCACCTCCACTTCTTCCCTTCCCTCATATCCCACACCAACTGTTTGTGCGTGCGTGCGTATGTGTGTGTGTGTGTGCGTGCGCACGCGTGTCTGTAATAGCAATATTTGTAAAATATAAGTTAACAAAGATCGGACATAAAAACCATACGAAAAGAAGAGCATAAACTTACAGAATGGGACACTGCACACACCTAGAATAGACAGTACACTGAATCTATGAAAGAAAAAAAAAACACGAAACCATATGAAAAAAAGAGGACGCTAGCTCGTATAAAAGGAGATAACACTAGCCCCTGTGAAAGAAAAGGACGCTAAACCCTATGAAAAGGAGTCACACACTAGCTCCTCTGAAAGAAGTCTCCAACCCCCGTGAACGGAATGAACTCTAGCCCCAATAAGAGGAGAGAACACTAGCTCCTGTGACAGAAGAAGACGCTAACACCTATAAAAGGAGAGAACAAGAGAACACTAGCCCCTGTGAAAGAAGAGGAGTCTAACGCCTATGAAAGGAGAGAACTCTAGCTCCTGTAAAAGAAGACGCTAACCCCTAAAAAAGGGAGAGAACATTAGCCCTATGAAAGAAGAGGATGCTAACTCCTGTGAGAGGAGAGACCACTAGCCCATGTGAAAGGAGAGAACACTAGCCCATGTAAAAGGAGAGAATACTAGCCCCTATGAAAGGAGAGAACACCAGCCCCTATGAAAGAAGGGGATGAAAAACCCTATAAAAGGAGAGAACGCTAATCCTAGTGAAAAACGAGGACGCTAACTCCTATAAGAGGAGACAACAGTAACCCCTGTGAAAGAAGAGGATGTTAACTCCTATGAAAGGAGAGAACACTAGCCTTAATGAAAGGAAAGAACACTAGCCCCTGTGAAAAAAGAGGACTCTAACCCCTATGAAAGGAGAGAGAACACAAGCCCCTATGAAAGAAAAGAACACTAGCCCCTGTGAAAGAAGAGGACCCTAACCTGTATGAAAAGGACTCAATTCTACCCCGTGTGAAAAAACGTTCTGAAAGGATATTCGATTCTATAAAAGAATATTAGATACTGTATGAAAAAAAAGTTGAAGGAGAAGGAAAGCTAAACCCAATGAAAGGAGATCACTAAGCCATAGAAGACGACTTAACTAAGGATAGAAACAGGACCGTAAATTCTGTAGAAGAAAGGGGATCTTAAATGAGCCAGACAGCAGTGAACAGTAAGTACTAAACAAAGTAACGTTATCTTGCTCCCCCTGAAGAAATAAATACATGTGTATTTATTTCATCACGGGGGGAGCAAGAGCTACCCTCCTGTATTTCTTCATGTGGGACGAAAGCTGATGTGTCCTAATAAAAAGATCCGCATGCAGACTCCTCAATGCAATGTTAGTCTTTCTGTGGAATGCGGACTACTCAGACAAGGAGGAACCAGGTGGGTACAAAGGAAATGGTTCTGGAACAGGATCGAAGACTTCCTCAGCAGCTCTGCAGCAAAAGCCCAAAGATCTGAAAACATGCGTCCGTGTTCCAGATCTCTGAAACATGAGGCCTGCGACATCACTGGAAGGGGTTGTCTGATACTGTCCTGAACCATCCACTCGGGTGCCTACTGCTTTGTATCCTTGTTCAACAGAAGACTGCCATAGGAAACAAGAACATCCATGGCAATCATACGAAAGAAGACTGCAACTAGGAAGGACACAGGAATTACACCCTGCTAAAGAAAACACTAAAACCTAGAAAAAAAAGTCAGCAAGTCCTGGGAAAGAAAAGTACACCAAACCCTGGAAAACGTGACGACACAAAAAAGGACATTAAACCCCAGAAAGAATAGAAAACTATACTACATGGAACCCTGGCGATGAAGGAAACACCCAACAAGGGAGAGAAGGCGATGATTCCTGGGAGAGGAAGGGGGGTGTTGTTAGTGTGGTGGTGGATGTGTGATTGTGGTGTTAGTGGTGTGTGGTGGTGGGGGTGTGGTGGTAATGGTAGTGGAATGGTGGTAGTAGTGGTGTGTGGTGGTCGTGATGATGGTGCTGTGTGGTGGTTGTGCTGGGGGGTGTTGTGGTGGTTTGATGGTCATGTTTATGGTGTTGTGGTAGTTGTGTTAGTGATTGTGGTAGTGTTGTGGTGGTATGATGGTGGTTTGATGTGGTGGTGCTGTGGTGGCGGGGGTGGTTGGTGGGGTTGTGGTGAGGTTGTGGTAGTAGTATGGTGGTGGTTGTAGTGTGTGGTGTTGTGGGTGGTGGTGGTGGTGGTGTGGTGTGGTGGTGGGGTGGAGTCGTGGTAGAGTGGTGGTGGCCTGGGCCAGTTTGGCCTGGGATAGGGTAGGGTCAGAGGAGGCCAGTGAGGGTGGGGGGAGGGTCAATCTGGCCTGGGCTGGCCTGGGCCTAAGCTGGCTTAGGCCTGGACGCTGGCTATGGGTAAGGCAGGATAGGGTTTGGAAGGGTCAGCCTTGCCTTGGCCACCTAGCCTGAGCCAGTTTCACCTGGGCTGGCCTAGAAATCTAGGGCGAGAACATGAGCAGTAAAACACTTCTTGTTCAAAGGACCACCTTTCCCAAACACATGAACAATCTGACCCCCAGCTGGCCAACGACCGATCCACAGATACCTCCAACCCTTTTGCCTCCCAAGCATGTCATAAAAAGATAAACATCCCATGCACACTGGTGCCAGGATGCACAGCAACTCCTTCAACTGCATCCATCTATGGAACACAACAGAAGGCAGCCAGCAACTCTGGTTCCCGGGAATCATCACCCTGACTGATGAATCACCAGAACAGGGAATCATGCACAGAATGAATGGCAATGGTTACACCAGAGACAAATATGTACATATACATCTATATGTATGTATGTATTTCTCTAGCCAGGCTTCTTTAGTACTCCCTGCCTCCTTCCTCTGCTCCCCACGTATTCAACTAATCCAACACAACATCCAGTCACTAACAAAACTAAAGGCATGCAGTGGCGTTGTTGAAAGATCCGTGCGGAAGAAAGACCTGGTTTGTAACACGAATCGCGAATCAGCCACGAATCAAGGACGAAATTTAGATATCCGCGACAGCAAACACGACCGATGTTAAAGCCTATACTCAAGCAGTTCCATGGGACCTCAGGTGTGAACTCCATGCTGATATGACCGCCATGACAGGTTCTCTGCAAAACAAAGGGGTACTCAGTACCAGGGGATCCCAAGAGACACTTCAAGAAATGCATGCCTTTCCTGAAGCATCTCGTCGTCAGGTACCACTATTCTGTACCTTTGATCCGCGGACAACTGTCATAGACACCAGAGCAGCCATGTGTGACACAGGCCATTGGGACTCTGCTCTATATGTACTACAGCTCTGACACCTCCAGGGTCCCCGCCACCCTGATAGCTTCAACGCTCAGGAGCCGGTCAAGCTGATACCACCGCAAAATGGATCTCATAGTAAGGCCATTCCGACCCATTCAGACCGTGTGATCTAAAGACTCCGCCAGAGATATTTCTCTGTATATGTCTCCGAATACGCGGCGCCAAAGTTTCTTGGAACGGCCCTCCCCCTAACCCCTACCTCCCCCCCACCCACAAAGCTATTACAGCCTAGCCAAAGCCACCATTCTGCATTAGACTCCCAGTCCTGACAATCCACCGTCCAAGGTGACAAGCCACCTGGGAATCGAAGTTTCTGAACACCTCCTGCTGTATTCCACAGACAGATGTAGTCACAGAAGGCACCGTACACTGTGGTTCCTGCTTACAGAAGATCCCCACCGATCCATGACAGCCTGTGAGGCAACAGAATGTTCAGATCTGCGCAAAACGTGGCAATGACAAAATAAAAAAAACCACACTCTTCACGCATCAAAAGAAAGGAACCACTGGCAGAGAGCCTCTTCAAGACTTCCCACAGACCTCGGTACAAGCACCAATGCCAAGTGCTGGACAATAAAACACCCTAGGTCGAACGTTGGACACGCATATTTCAGTTCAGACCTCAACACACACGGCCAAACCGGCCTTAGTGTAAAATAGCAGAGTCCCCATTCTTGTGAAACTCGGTTTAGTCTCATTCAAAGGACTGTAACGGAGATGGGAGTCAGAACCAATGCTAACTCCGAGCGAAAACCCCCCCTGTAACGAAACGTCCCCGGCTGAGATTTCAACCACCCCAGGATCACCAAGATTACGAGTCCGGCGCTCTAGCGCTGAGCTATTCCGACCCCCTGGTATATGGTGGTGTGTGTGTGTGTCGTGTGCTGTGTTGTGTGGTGTGTGTAATGTAAATGTTTTGTGGTGGTGTGGGGGGTGGGGTGGGAGTGTTTTATGAGGGTGGTGTGGTGTGTGTGGGGTGTGGGGCTGTGTGCTGTGGAGTGGTGTAGTGTGTGTGTGTGTGTGTGTGTGTGATGCATTGCGTTGTGCATTGTGTTGTGGTGTGGTATGTGCTATTGTGTGCTAATGTGTGTGTGTTGTAGTGTGGTGTGTATGGTGTTCTGTGGTGTAGTGGAAGTGTGGTAGTGATGTGTTGTGGTGTAGTGAGGATGTGTTGTGTGTGTGGTGGGGGTGCCAGGGAAAGAAAGCATGGACCCTGGGAAAGGACAGAACACTAAATGCTGGTAAAAGAAAAAAACGCACTAAACCCAGGAAAAAAGACTGTGATCTTAGGACAGACGAACCTTGGGAAAGAAGGGGGCACTAAATCCTAGGAAAGGAGAAGACATAATACTCTGAAAAAGAAGGCCCAAAATCCTGGAAAAGACGATGCATGGAAAGAATCACAGACGACTAGAAGTTAGGAAAGGAACACCCCAAATAAAAAAAGGACGAGCATCAGCTGTGGAAAATATGGAACACTAGTTCCTGAAGAAAAGGACATAAACATCTGTGAATCAAGAAAACACTAAATCCTGAATAAGAAGATTAGCATCTGAGATCGAAGAAGATTCTAGTACCGCAGAAAGGAGATTCAAAACTTGTGCGAGTCGAAAATATACCCCCTGTAAAAGACAGAACTTTTGTGAGGAAAGGCGATACTAAACTCTGGGAAAGAAGACAATGTATCCTGGGATAGAATACGACACAACTGTACAGAAGGAAACACTAAACTCTACGACAGTACAGATAACTATCAGAGAAAGGGACAGCCACAATGGAAGAAGTGTAAAGACGAGAGAGAGAAGAACGAGCTAAAATCATCAACAATACTCCCCATTTGTGGTTGGCCGCATCCAACGAGTTCGTTAACATGGCCTGGTCTCCGTTGTCCGTTGATAAAGCAGCTCCTTCGCCCCGTTGATGTGGCAATGTCTTGCCCCTGTCAATATATAACAAGTATCTTCAGTTAAGATCTTATTCCATCTGCAGACAAATCTGATTCATTCAATTTATCAAAAATAAGTTGGTTTAAGAAACATTTTCAGTTTGTGTGCTTTTTCCATCCGACTATATTTTGTTTTACGCTATGTATTATGGGGGAACCGAATAAAAGCTTGTGTGTGTGTGTGTGTGTGTGTGTGTGTGTGTGTGTGTGTGTGTGTGTGTGTGTGTGTGCACGCGTGTGTGCGCTCGAGGGCGTGCACGTGCGTGAGGGCATGTATGTGGGACAGCGGGCATATGCTTGGATGCATATTTGTGTATGCTTGTATATGTTAAAGCCAATGGGGCGTCCAAGTATATACACATTTGTATGTACGCGCACGAACGTCTATATTCACTCATTCGAAACCGAGTTTTGGGAGGAAAAAAAAGTGTACGTTCATACGTATGTGTCTGATTCTTCACTTACACACTTACATACGAATGTACACACCAATACTACCGCAGTTACATCCATGCATGCAGCCTATATCTAAATACACTTTTTTTCATTTTACGAACACTCTCACATACTGAATCAATGCGCTGATCATTGTAATTTACACCAGCAGTGACTCGGAAAAAAAAATAGATGCGCTGCTTTAAATTTCCTTTTCATCATATAATTGCAGATGTGGCGGTAAAGATGTCCTGTTGTTATCTTCACAGCTCCGCCGAAAGGCCTCACAGAACTAATGAAGACTGACACCACTTTTTAAATGACACACCCCTCTAGCCACCCTTCTAGGAAAACAAGCTCTACATCAAATCACTAAAAGAAGTCTCAGAACAAGATCACACACATTAGCAGGAGAAAACAGGTGTGCAGTTCAAGCTCCTTTCAGGTGATGAAAACAGACCTCCTTATCATACTACCAATTCTAAAATTAACAGAGATGCCAAACAGGACCGTGCCAGTCTTCAACACATATTCCAGAAGTTCACAATGTCTTTTTGTTTTTTGTCAGTGCTTTCGCTTATTTCTGAATGTTCAGTCATGAAATGTACAGAGTTTCCCTACCAATTTGTGAATGTCTGTGCATGTTAAAACCAATACGTGGACATATATAGTGGTTTAAAGGGCTTGGTAGTGAGAAGTATGGAATCAGTGCTCCATATATCTTTGGTCCACCAGTAATAAAACAAAACAAAAAGTAAACGAAAGCGCAAGCAAGTAAAAAAAACAAGAGAAAACAAAGAATACGTCCATTTTTTAGATCCTTCTAGGGGGAGATCGCTAATATGTCGATCCACTGACAGTTCCCATGACCTGACCAACTCTTAAAACTTTGGCACACGCCAGAGGCGAAGATGTGAGGGGGAAAACGAATGTTATGAGAGAAAAGGGCCATCAGAGTTTAACATCGAAATGTGAACATATTTTAAACATCTGTAAAATTTTCTATAAAAAATGTATTATTCTGCGGAAATCTGAATATCTTGCTTTAAAACATGGACAGTTAAAACGATATTCTTCTCGAAGAAATTTCGTCTACCACACAAACGAATGAATATCTAGAGAAAGCTGGGATCTGTGGTAAATTCCAAACATTATTTCTAAAAAAAAAAACCCATCATGTTTAAAAAATCTGAGTGCTTTACTGCAGGGATGCACACCCCTGAGAACTAAAAAAGGACAACGATCAATGCCATGATGGTTATACATACCCATTACACTCCCTTTTAACAATTTTATTGTCGAAACAGTATGACTGATGTTCCACGTACCTACGTAAGGGAATAAAATGAAAATGTAACATTTCTGCTACCATTACGTCATTCGAATTAACTACTTTAACAATTAGTGGCGCACCTTCTGTCTGGTCTGCGATCCTGGTGGCCGTCTGGCAGACTGGCACCGCTTCCTGTTTGGTCCGAAAAAAAAAGAAAAAAACAAAACAACAACAACAAACTGTGTTGAAATACTTACGAAGAAAATTCTAACTAAACATCAAGAAGAAGACAGTAACACCTACGAAAAACTATATTCCAGAAAAGGATGCATTCAACTCTAAGAAAGGAGAAGTCGACGTACGACGACGTAATTCTGTAAGAAAGAAAATAGGTCAAACTCTGTGGAAGAATAGTTCCAATCATATTATCACAAAGGCACTGAATCGTGCGAAAGAGGATACAAAAGCCATGAAAGTACGGTGAACCCTATAAGAGAAACACGTAGAACTCTGTGAAAAAGTAATACTAAACCCTAGAGCTAAGAACAATACAGGGGACAAAAGGACATGAATTCGATAGAAAGAGACACACTAAGTCATCACAAAAAAGACACCAGGCCCCTTGTAAAGAGGACACTAAACTCTATGCAAGACAGGAATCCTACCTGTGAAAAGGACAACTGACCATGGAAAAGAAGATGACAGAAATATCAATAAAAGACAATACACCATATGAAAAAGAACACGACACAAAGGGTCATTAAAAAGCCAGATTGGACAGAAAATCCCTATGAAAGGAAGAGCATAAACTTACAGAAGGGGGCACTACACACCAAGAATGAACAGTACACTGAATCTATGAAAGGACAAAAACACGAGCCATGTAAAGAAAGAGGACGCTAACCCGTATGGAAGGAGATAACACTAGCCCCTGTGAAAAAAAAGAGAACGCTAACCCCTATGAACGGAGTCAACACTAGCTCCTGCGAAAGAAGTCTCCAACCCCTATGAAAGGAATGAACACTAGCCCAAGGAAGAAGAGAGAACACTAGCTCCTGTGAAAGAAGTCTCCAACCCGTATGAAACGAATGAACACTAGGCCAAAGAAGAGGAGAGAACATTAGTTCCTGTGACAGAAGAGGACGCTAACCCCTATAAAAGGAGAGAGACAAGAGAACACTAGCCTCTATGAAAGAAGAGGAAGCAAAAAAAAACTATTAAAGGAGAGAACACTAGCCAATTTGAAAAAAAGAGGACACTAACCCCTATGACAGGACACAACACTAGCCCCTGTGAAAGAAGAGGACTCTCTTACCCTATGAAAGGAGAGAACACAAGCCCCAATGAAATAAAAGAACGCTAGCTCTGTGAAAGAAGAGGAAACTAACCTTTATGAAAGGACTCAATTCTACTCCTTGTTGTGAAAACCTTCTGAAAGGATATTCAATTCTATGAAAAAATACTAAATACTGTAAGAAAGTAGAAGGAAGAGAAGGAAAGCTAAACCCAATGAAAGGAGAACTCTAAGCCATACGAGGCGACACTTAACCAAGGATAGAAACAGGACCGTGAATTCTGTGGAAGAAAGGGGATCTTAAATGAGGCAGAGAGCAGTGAACAGCTCTAAACAAGCAACTTTAATCTTGCTCCCCTATGAAAAAAATAAATGCATGTGTATTTATTTCATCATAGGGTGAGCAAGAACTACCCTCCTTGTGTTTTCTTCATGTGGAAGAAAGTTGCCGAGTCCTAATAAAAGGATCCGCATGCAGGCTCCTCAGTGCCATGTCAGTCTTTCTGTGGAATGCTGACTACTCAGACAAGGAGGAACTAGGTGCGCACAAAGGAAGTAGTTGTGGATCAGAATCAAAGACTTCAACAGCTCTGCAGCAAACCCCCAAAGATCTGAAAACATGCGTCCGTGTTCCAGATCCCTGAAACATGAGGCCTGCGAGATCACTGAAGGGATCGTTTGATACTGTCCGGAACCATCCACTTGGGTGCCTACTGGTTTGTATCCTTGTTCAACAAAAGACTGACATAGGAAACAAGAGCACCCATGGCAATCATACAAAAGAAGACTGTAAACTAGGAAGGACACAGGCATTGCACCCTGGGGAAGAAAACACTAAAACCTAGAAAAGAAGAAGTCGTCAAGTCCTGGGAAAAAAAAATACACCAAACCCTGGAAAATTTGAAGACACAAAACACTGGAAAAAAAGGACATTTAAACCCTAGAAAAAATAGAGAAAACTATTACTACATGGAACCCTGGCGATGAAGGAAACACCCAACCAAGGGAGAGAAGGCGATGACTCCTGGGAGAGGGGGGGGGGGGTTGTTAGTGTGGTGGTGGAGGTGCGATTGTGGTGTTAATGGTGTGTGGTGGTGGAGGGTGTGGTGGTAATGGTGGTGGATGGTGGTGTGGTGGTGGTGGGTGGTGTGTGGTGGTCGTGTTGATGATGCTGTGGTGGTTGTGCAGAAGGGGGGGGTGGTTGTTTTGGTGTGGTGGTCGTGTTTATGGTGTTGTGGTGGTGTGTTGGGTTGGGGTGTTTTTGGTGGTGTGGTGGGCGTGTGTATAGTGTTGCAGTGATTGTGTTAGTGATGGTGGTGTTGTGGTGGTGGTGGTGGTGGTGTAGGGAGGTGATCGTGGTGGTGGTGGTGGGGTTGTTGTGAAGTGTGGTGTGGGTGTGGTGTGTAGTGGTATGGTGGTATGTGGTGTTGGTGTTGTGGTGTGTGGTGTTGGTGTTGTGGTGGTAGTGATGTGTGGTGTGGTTGGGTGGTGTCGTGGTAGAGTGGTGGTGGACTGGGCCCGTTTGGCCTGGGATAGGGTAGGGTAGGGTCAGGGAAGGTCAGTGAGGGTCTGGGAGGGTCAATCTGGCCTTGGCCATTTGGCCTGGGGCTGGCCTGGGCCTAAGCTGGCCTAGGCTGGGCCCTGGCCATAGGGTAGGGTAGGTTAGGGTAGGGTCGAGGAGGGTCAGCCTTGCCTTGGCCACTTAGCCTGAGCCAGTTTGGCCTGGGCTGGCCTGGGAATCTAGGGCGAGAACAAGAGCAGTAAAACATTTCTTGTTCAAATGACCACCTTTCCCAGACACATGAACAATCTGACCCCCAGCTGGCCGATGACCGACCACGGATACCTTCAACTCTATTGCCTCACAATCATGTCATAAAAAGATAAAACATCCCCGCACATGCGTCCCAGGATGAACAGCACTTCAACTGCATCCATCTATGGAACACAACAGAAGGCAGCCAGCAACTCTGATTTCCGGGAACCATCACCCTGACTGATAAATCACCCAGAACAAATAATGCGCAGAATGAATGGCAATGGTTACACTAGAGACCAATATGTACATATACATCTATATGTACGTATTTCTCTAGCCAGGCTTCTTTAGCTCCCCCTGCCCCTTCCTCTGCTCCCCACTTATTTAACTAATCCAACACAACATTCAGTCACTAACAAACTAAAGGCATGCAGTGGCGTTGTTGAAAGATCCGTGTGGAAGAGAGACCCGATTTGTAACACGAATCGCGAATCAGCCACGAATCAGGGGCGAAATTTAGACATCCTCGACAGGAACACGACCGACGTTAAAGCCTATACTGAAAGCCAGTTCCACGGGACCTCCTGTGTGAACTCCATGCTGATATGACCGCCATGACAGGTTCTCTGCAAAACAAGGGGTACTCAGACAGTACCAGGGGATCCACGAGACACTTCAGGAAATGCATGCCTTTCCTGAAGCATCTCGTCTGGTACCACTGTTCTGTACCTTTGGTCACAGACAACTGTCACAGAAACCAGAGCAGCCATGTGTCACACAGGAAGGCCAGTGGCACTCTTCTCTATGTACTACAGCTCTGACACCTCCAGTATCCCACACCCTGATTAGCTCCCACGCGCAGGAGCCGGTCAAGCTGATGCACCGCAAAATGGATCTCATGGTAAGGCCATTCCGATCCATTCAGACCGTGTTATCTAAATACTCCCACAGATATATTTCTCTGTATATGTCTCCGACTACGCGGCGCCAAAGTTTCTTATCCACACAGAAGTTCAACACCGCAGCATCCTGCACACTCTTCAGTCTTGCCAGGAGCTAAATGATGCGCTGGAATGGGCCTCCCCCTAACCCCTACCTCCCCCCACCCCTAAAGCTACTAAGCCTAGCCAAAGCCACCATTCTGCACTAGACTCTCCCTGTCCTGACAGCCCACCGCAAGGTGACAAGCCACCTGGGAGTGAAAGTTTCTGAACACTTTCTGCTGTATCCTACAGACAGATGTAGTCAAAGAAGGCACCGTACACTGTGGTTCCTGCTTACAGAAGACCCCCACCGATCCGTGACAAAACTGTGAGGCAGCAGAATGTGCAGATCTTCGCAAAATGTAACAATGACAAAATGAAAACCACACTCTTCGCGCATCAAAAGAAAGCAACCACTGCCGGAGAGCCTCTTCAAGACTTCCCACAGAACTCGGTACAAGCACCAGTGCGAAGTGCCGGACAGTAAAACACCCTAGCTCTGAACGTTGGACTAACATATTTCAGTTCACCAGCCGCCGTGGCGAAGTGGTTAGCGTCGCGGACTCCCGGCTGGGAGGTCGGGGTTCGAATCCCATCAGAAAGTCATGTGGGTTTTTCTGCCCCGACCGGCTCCTTCCCAGAGTTGAGTTGCTGCGGACTCAGTTGGGAAGACTGGGGACACACAGTCGAGTTTTCATCCACTTAATGGATGCGTTTCTGAGAGTGTTGCTCAAATCTCTTGACCAACACACTGCAGGTGCTGTATCTCTCGGGCCTGGTTGACGCCGGGATATATTATGAAAGGAAGCGTAGAGTACAGCCCTGTCATGTAGTCTCAGACCGATGGAAATCCGTAGCATCATCTTAATCATCCTCATTGTCATCGATCAGCATAAAAAAAAAAGTCTCAAATTCTGTGGCCCTTCATGCCTTGCTCTCATGGTGACCTCAATTTCGATGTCCTCTTCACGTCTGTGGCCTTGGTTTGGTTCCGTCGGGTCACCGGTATCGGCGAGTCCATGGGGGCCGTCGTTGGACGGACGTGGTGGCGCCCTCGGGGGGAGAGCTCACTCACGCCGGCACCGCGACTAAGCAATTATTGTCGTCAGTAGGGGGTTAGTAGGTTGTGTCCTGCGTATGTTAGATCAGAACAGGGCGCCACTGAACACCACCGAAGTGACTCGGCAGCAGTGCAGTGTCTCTCCTCGGTGGGTTGCCTCTTGACGACTTGACTGTTCCCTGTGGATTGCGGGTGCCGGGGGCTGCGGCGGGGCCGACCGGGCTGTGGCCGGGGTGTCGGAATGAGCGGCGTGGGTGCACTGCCTCTGAAGTCGCGCAGAGGTTGGGACAGCACACACACACACACACACACACACACACACACACACACACACACATTTCAGTTCATTCCTCAACACACACGGCCAAACAGGCTTAGTGTAAAATACCAGAGTCCCCATTCTTGTGAATCTCGGTTTAGTCTCATTCAAAGGACTGTAACGGAGATGGAGTCAGAACCAATGTCAACTCCCCTTGGACCGAAACGGCCCGGCAGAGATTTCAGCCACCCTAGGATCACCAAGATTAGGTGTCCGTCACTCTACCGCTGAGCTATTTCGACCCCCTGGTATGGTGTGTGGTGTGTCCTGTGTGTTGTTCTGGTGTGGTGTTGTGTAATGTAATGTTTTTGGTGGGGGGTGGGGTGGGGTGGACTGTTTTATGAGGATGTGGTGCGTGGGGGGGGGGGGGGGGTTGTTGTGTGCTGTGGAGTGGTGTGGTGTGTGTGGTGCATTGTGTTCTGGTGTGTGGTGTGTGGTATTGTGTGGTCGTGTTGTGTGTTGTAGTGTGGTGTGTATCGTGTTTTGTGGTGTAGTGGAAAAGTGGCAGTGATGTGTTGTGTGTGTGTTGTGGTGGGGTGTGGTGGGGGGTGTGGTGAGGGTGCTGTGTTGTGGTCAGGGTGTAATGCGGGTGGGTTGTGTTGTGGTGGAGAAAAAGAAGAGGGCACTGAATCCTTAAAACGAAGAAAGACTAAACACTGTGGAGTAAAGAAGGCACTTATAATAATAATAATAATAATGATAACAATAATGAATACTTATATAGCGCCTATTCTCGTTTACACAATGGGCTGCCTACCTGGGTAGAGCCGACTGAAGAGCTGCCAGCTGGCGCTTCATTGAGTGTTTTTCCCGTGTCATCCAGTCAGTATCGTTCAATATCGATCACTCATTTTCCTTACTTCCTTCATTCTCTCCGTTTCTCACTCAGGGTGCATGCTATGTGTAACGTGTCATCCATACCAACGGCCAAACTGGCCTACTCTTCCGAATGTTGGTGATGGGATTTTACGTGTGTGCAAGATGTTATGCGTGCGTTCACACACGGAACCTCGGTTTATAGTCTCATTCGAAGGACTGTATGGGAAATGGAGTCAGAACCAATGTTAACTCCGAGGAAAAAATCCCCCTGTACCGAAACGCCCCGGCGAAGGTTCGAACCCGCAATCCAGGATCAAGTACTGCGGACGTTGTGAGCATAAAGCCAGGGAAGGAAGGCATGGACCCTGGGAAAGGACAGAACACTAAATCATGGTAAAAGAAAAAAACGCGCTAACCCAGGAAAAAAAGATTCGTGATCTTAGGACAGAAGAACCCCGGGAACGAAGGCGGCACAAAATCCTAGGAAAGAGGACATAACACTCTGAGAAAGAAAACCCAAAATCCTGGAAAAGAAGACGCACGGAAAGTATCACTGAAGACTAGAAAGGTAGGAAAGGTACTCCCCAATTAAAAAAAAAAAAGACGACCATTAGCTGTGGAAAATATGGGACACTAGTTCCTGAAGGAAAGTACATAAACATCTGTGAATCAAGAAAAAACTAAAAACCTGAATAAGAAAACTAGCATCTGAGAACGAAGAAGATTCTAGTACCCCAGAAAGGAGATTTCAAACTTGTGAGTGTCGAAAATATACCCCCTGTAAAAGACAGACTTTTGTGAGGAAAAGGCGATACTAAACTCTGGGAAAGAAGACGATGAATCCTGGGATAGAAGACGACAACTCTACACAAGGAAACGCTAAACTCTTTGACACAGCACACGTACCTATGAAAGAAAGGGACAGATACACTGAAAGAAGTGTAAAGACGAGAGAGAAGAACCAGCAACAAATCAGGAACGATACTCCCCCATTTGTGATTGGCCGCATCCACTGAGTTCGTTCACATGGCTTGGTCTCCGTTGTCCGTAGGTGAAGCAGCTCCTTTCCCCCTTTGATGTAGCAGTGTCTTGCCCGTCAATACGTCATCAGTATCTTCAGTTCCGATCTTATTCCATCTGCAAACATATCTGATTTATTCAATTCATCAATACTAACTTACTTTCAGAAACATTTTTTGTTTGTGCTTTTTCCATCCGACTATATTTTGTTTCACACCATGTATTATGGGCAAACTGAGTAAAGCTTGCCGTTGTCTTCAATGTTTGTGTGTCCGTGTGTGTGTGTGTGTGTGTGTGTGTGTGTGTGTGTGTGTGGGGGGGGGGGGGTATGTGCGTGTGTGTATGTGCGCACACTCGCGCGTCCATATGCACATCCATGTGCGTGAGGGCATGTAAATGTGACTGCGGGCATGTGCTTGGATGCATATCTGTGTATGCTTGTGCATGTTAAAGCCAATGGGCGTTCAAGTATATATAAGTGCACGCACGAACGTCTATATTCATTCATTTCCAAACTGAGCTTTGCTAAAAAGTGTACGTTCAAACGTATGTGTCTGGTTATGCACTTACACACTTACATATGAACACACACACGAACATTACTGCAGATACATCCATCCATACAGCTCATATCTAAATACACATTTTCATTAACGAACACTCGCACATACTGAATCAATGCCTGATCGTTGTAATTTACACCAGCAATGACTCAGATAAAACAAATGCGCTGCTTCAAATGTCTTGTTCATCATGTAATTGCAGATTTGAAGGTAAAATGTGTTGTTGTTGTTGTTATACTTCACAGCTCCGCCGAAAGACCTCACAGGATTAATGAAGACTGACACCACTGTTAAATGACACACCCTTCTAGCCACCCTTCTAGGAAAACGAGCTCTACATCAAATTACTAAAAGAAGTCTCCAAACAAGATCACACATATTAACAGTGAGAAAACTGGTGTGCAGTTCAAGCTCCTTTTAGGTGATGAAAACAGACCTCCTTATCATACTACTGACTCTAAAATTAACAGAGATGCCAGACTGGATTGTACTAGGTCTTCATACACATATTCCAGATGTTCACAACGTTTTTTTTTTTTTTTTTTTTTTTTTTTTTTTTCTGTGGTTGTTGTTGTTGTTGTTGTCGTCAATGCTGTCGCTTATTTCCAATGTTCAGTAATGAAACGTACAAAGTTTCTACCAGTTTGTGAATGTCTGTGCATGTGAAAGCCAATACATGGACATGCATGGTGGTTTTATGGGCTTGGTAGTGAGAAGCGTGGAATCAGTGTTCCATGTACCTTTGGTTCACCAGTACTAAAACAAAACAAGCAAAAGAAAGCACAAGCAAGTAAAAAAAAAAAGAGAAAACAAAGAAAACGTCCGTTTTAAAAAATCACTCTAAGGGGAGATCGCTACTATGTCCATCCACTGACAGTTCCCATGACCTGACCAACTCTTAAAACTTTGGCACACTCCATAGGCGAGGATGTGAGGGGGGAAACCGAACGTTATGAGAAAAGGGCCATAAGAGTTTAACAGCGAAATGAGAACAATATTTTAAACATCTGTAAAATTCTTAGAAAAAGACATTTTGTATTAATCTGAGGAAATCTGAACATCTTGCTTGAAAACATGGACAGTTTAAAAACGATATTTTTGTCGAAGACATTTCGTCTACCACACAAACGAAAGCATATCTAGAGAGAGCTGGGATCTTGGTAAATTCCAAACACTATTTCTGAAAAAAAAAAAAAAACAAACAAAAAAAAAAAAAAAAAAACATTAAGACAAAAAAAATTGAGTGCTTCACTTCAGGGATACACACCCCTGAGAACAAAAAAGGAGACAATCAATGCCATGATGGTTATAAATACCCGTTATACACACTTTTAAACATTTTTATTGTCGAAGCAGTATGACTGATGTCCCAAGCACCTACTTAATTCGGGAACAAAATAAAAACGTAACAGTTCTGCTACTATTACGATATTCGAATCAACTACTTTAACAAGTAGTGGCGCACCGTCTCTCTAGTCTGCGATCCTGGTGGTCGTCTGGCAGACTGGCACCGCTTCCTGTTTGGTCCTGCCAGAAGAAAAAAAAACACTGTGTTGAAATACTTATGAAGAAATTCTAACTAAACATCAAGAAAGAGACGACATTAACACCTATGAATAACTAAATTCCTGAAAAGGATGCATTCAACCCTAAGTAAGGAGAAGTCGACGTACGACGACGTAATTTTGTAAGGAAGAAAATATGCTGAACTCTGTGAAAGAATAGTTCCAATCATATAATCACAAAGGCACTGAATCATGCGAAAGAGGATACAAAAGCTATAAATGTACGGTGAACCCTGTAAGCGAAACACGTAGAACTCTGTGAAAAGGTAATACTAAACCGTAGAGCTAAGAACAATACAAGGGACAAAAGGACACTGAATTCAACAGAAAGAGACACCCTATGTCATCACAAAAAGACACTAGGCCCTTTGTAAAGAGGACACTGCTAGATGGTTACACCAGAGACAAATATGTACATATACATCTATATGTACGTATTTCTCTAGCCAGGCTTCTTTAGTAACCCCGCCATTTCCTCTGCTCCCCACTTATTTAACTAATCCAACGCAACATCCAGTCACTAACAAAACTAAAGGCATGCAGTGGCGTTGTTAAAAGATCCGTGTGGAAGAGAGACCCGATTTGTAACACGAATCGCGAATCAGCCACGAATCAGGGGCGAAATTTAGACATCCTCGACAGGAACACGACCGACGTTAAAGCCTATACTGAAGCCAGTTCCACGGGACCTCCTGTGTGAACTCCATGCTGATATGACCGCCATGACAGGTTCTCTGCAAAACAAGGGGTACTCAGACAGTACCAGGGGATCCCAAGAGACACTTCAAGAAATGCATGCCTTTCCTGAAGCATCTCGTCTGGTACCACTGTTCTGTACCTTTGGTCCGCAGACAACTGTCACAGAAACCAGAGCAGCCATGTGTCACACAGGAAGGCCAGTGGCACTCTTCTCTATGTACTACAGCTCTGACACCTCCAGTATCCCCTACACCCTGATTAGCTCCCACGCGCAGGAGCCGGTCAAGCTGATGTCACCGCAAAATGGATCTCATGGTAAGGCCATTCGATCCATTCAGACCGTGTTATCTAAATACTCTGCCAGAGATATTTCTCTGTATATGTCTCCGACTACGCGGCGCCAAAGTTTCTTATCCACACAGAAGTTCAACACCGCAGCATCCTGCACACTTTCAGTCTTGCCAGGAGCTAAATGATGCGCTGGAATGGGCCCCCCCCCTAACCCCTACCCCCCCCCCCCCCAAAGCTACTAAAGCCTAGCCAAAGCCACCATTCTGCACTAGACTCCTGTCCTAACAACCCACCGTCCAAGGTGACAAGCCACCTGGGAGTCGAAGTTTCTGAACACCTTCTGCTGTATCCCACAGACAGATGTAGTCAAAGAAGGCACTGTACACTGTGGTTCCTGCTTACAGAAGACCCCCACCGATCCATGACAGACTGTGAGGCGACAGAATGTGCAGATCTGCGCAAAACGTGGCAATGACAAAATGAAAACCACACTCTTCACGCATCAAAAGAAAGCAACCACTGCCGGAGAGCCTCCTCAAGACTTCCCACAGACCTCGGTACAAGCACTAGTGCGAAGTGCTGGACAATAAAACACCCTAGGTCTGAACGTTGGACACGCATATTTCAGTTCAGACCTCTCAACACACACGGCCAAACAGGCCTTGGTGTAAAATACCAGAGTCCCCACTCTTGTGAACCTCGGTTTAGTCTCATTCAAAGGACTGTAAGGGAGATGGAGTCAGAACCAATGTCAACTCCGAGTGAAAAATCCCCCTGACCGAACGGCCCGGCGGAGATTTTCACCACCCCAGGATCACCAAGATTACGAGTCTGGCGCTCTACCGCTGAGCTATTCCGACCCCCTGGTATGGTGTGTGTGTGTCGTTGTGTGTTGTGTTCTGTGTGTGTGTGTGTAATGTAATGTTTTGGTGTGGTGTGGGTGGGGTGGAGTGTTTTATGAGGATGTGGTGTGTGGGGGTGTGGGGTTGTGTGTGTGTGGTGTGTGGTGTGGTGTGTGTGGTGCATTGTGTTGTGCATTGTGTGTGTGTTGTGTGTGGTGTGTGTTTATTGTGTGTGATGTTGTGTGTTGTAGTGTGGTGTGTGTGTGTGTGTTGTGTGTGTAGTGGAAGTAGTGTAGTGATGTGTGTGTGTGTGTGTGTGTGGTGTGTGGTGGTGTGGGTGTGGGTGTGGTGTGTGGTGGGGGTGCTGTGTGTGTGTCGGGGTGTAATGGGGTGGTTGTGTTGTGGTGGGGAAAAGAAGAGGGCACTGAATCCTTAAAACGAAGAAAGACTAAACACTGTGGATAAAGAAGGCACTAGTAGTACTGCGGACGTTGTGTATATAAGCCTGGGAAAAAAGGCATGGACCCTGGGAAAGGACAGAACACTAAATCCTGGTAAAAGAAAAATGCACTAAACCAGGAAAAAAGACACGTGATCTTAGGACAGAAGAACCCTGGGAAAGAACGTGGCACTAAATCCTAGGAAAGAAGAAGACACATATACTCTGAGAAAGAAAACCCAAAATCCTGGAAAAGAAAACGCATGCAAAAAGAATCACTGAAGACTAGAAAGTTAGGAAAGGTACACCCCCAATCAAAAAAAAAAAGACGAGCATCAGCTGTGGAAAATATGGGACACTAGTTTCTGAAGAAAGAAAAGGACATAAACATCTGTGAATCAAGAAAACACTAAACCCTGAATAAGAAGACTAGCATCTGAGAACGAAGAAGATTCTAGTACCGCAGAAAGGATTTTTCAAACTTGTGAGTGTAGAAAATATACCCCCTGTAAAAGACAGTAGAACTTTTTTTGTGAAAAGGCGATACTAAACTCTGGGAAAGAAGACAATGATCCTGGGATAGAATACGACACAACTCTACACACAACTAACTACACAAGGAAACACTAAACTCTATGAAAGACACACATAACTATGAAAGAAAGGGACAGCTACACTGGAAGAAGTGTAAAGACGAGAGAGAAGAACAAGCAAAAAAAAGGAACAATACTCCCCCATTTGTGGTTGGCCGCATCCACTGAGTTCGTTCACATGGCCTGGTCTCCGTTGTCCCGTTGTTGATAAGCAGCTCCTTTCCCCCGTTGATGTAGCAGTGTCTTGCCCCTGTCAATACATCATCAGTATCTTCAGTTCAGATCTTATTCCATCTGCAAACAAATCTGATTTATTCAATTCATCAATACTAACTTAGTTTTAAGAAACATTTTTAGTTTGTGCTTTTTCATCCACTATATTTTGTTTTCACGCCATGTATTGGGGAACTGAGTAAAAGCTTGCTGTTGTCTTCAATGTGTGTGTGTGTGTGTGTGTGTGTGTGTGTGTGTGTGTGTGTGTGTGTGTGTGTGTGTGTGTGTGTGTGTGTGTGTGTGTGTGTGTGTGTGTGTGTGTGTGTGTGTGCGTGTGTGTGTGCACACACACGCGCGTCCATATGCACATCCATGTGCGTGAGGGCATGTAAATGTGACTGCGGGCATGTGCTTGGATGCATATTTGTGTATGCTTGTGCATGTTAAAGCCAATGGGCGTTCAAGTATATATATATAAGTGCACGCACGAACGTCTATATTCATTCATTCCAAACTGAGCTTTGCTAAAAAGTGTACGTTCAAACGTATATGTCTGGTTATACACTTACACACTTACATATGAACACACACACGAACATTATTACTGCAGATACATCCATGCATACAGCTCATATCTAAATACACATTTTCATTTAACGAACACTCTCACATACTGAATCAATGCCCTGATCATTGTAATTTACACCAGCAATGACTCAGATAAAACAAATGAGCTGCTTCAAAATTCTTTTTCATCATATAATTGCAGATTTGGAGGTAAAGATGCGCTGTTGTTATTCTTCACAGCTCCGCGAAAGACCTCACAGGACTAATGAAGACTGACACCACTGTTAAATGACACACCCCTCCAGCCACCCTTCTAGGAAAACAAGCTCTACATCAAATTACTAAAAGAAGTCTCAAAACAAGATCACACATATTAGCAGGAGAAAACAGGTGTGCAGTTCAAGCTCCTTTTAGGTGATGATGAAAACAGACCTCCTTATCATACTACTGATTCTAAAATTAACAGAGATGCCAGACTGGATCGTACCAGGTCTTCATACACATATTCCAGATGTTCACAAAGTTTTTTTTTTAAGTGTCAGTGCTGTCGCTTATTTCCCAATGTTCAGTCATGAAACGTACAGATTTTTTACCAATTTGTAAATGTCTGTGCATGTTAAAGCCAATACGTGGACATGTATGGTGGTTTTAAGGGCTTGGTAGTGAGAAGCGTGGAATCAGTGTTTCCATATATCTTTGGTCCACCAGTACTAAAAACAAAACAAACAAGCAAAGAAAGCACAAGCAAAAAAAAAAAAAGAGAAAACAAAGAATACGTCATTTTTTTAAAAATCCCTCTAGGGGCAGATCGCTACTATGTCCATCCACTGACAGTTCCCATGACCTGACCAACTCTTAAAACTTTGGCACACGCCAGAGGCGAAGATGTGAGGGGGAAACCGAAACTTTATGAGAAAAGGGCCATCAGAGTTTAACATAAAAATGTGAACAATATTTTAAACATCTGTAAATTCTTATAAAAATATTTTGTATTATTCTGCGGAAATCTGAATATCTTGCTTTAAAACATGGACAGTTAAAACGATATTTTTCTCGAAGAAATTTCGTCTACCACAAAACGAAAGAATATCTAGAGAGAGCTGGGATCTGTGGTAATTCCAAACATAATTTCTAAAAAAAAAAAACCCAGTAAGACAAAAAATCTGAGTGCTTTACTGCAGGGATACACACCCCTGAGAACACAAAAAGGACAACGATCAATGCCATGATGGTTATAAATACCCGTTACACACACTTTAAAATCTTTATTGTCAAAGCAGTATGACTGATGTCCCAAGTACATACTTAATTGGGGAACAAAATGAAAATGTAACAGTTCTGCTACTATTACGACATTCGAATTAACTATTTTAACAAGTAGTGGCGCACCTTCTCTCTGGTCTGCGATCCTGGTGGTCGTCTGGCAGACTGCACCACTTCCTGTTTGGTCCTGCATACACAAAAAAGAAACTGTTGAAATACTTACGAAGAAAATTCTAACTAAACATCAAGAAAGAAGACATTAACACCTATGAATAACTATATTCCAGAAAAGGATGCATTAAACCCTAAGAAAGAGAAAGTCGACGTACGACGACGTAATTCTGTAAGAAAGAAAATATGTTAAACTCTGTGAAAGAATAGTTCCAATCATATGATCACAAAGGCACTGAATCGTGCGAAAGAGGATACAAAAGCTATGAAAGTACGGTGAACCCTGTAAGAGAAACACATAGAACTCTGTGAAAAGGTAATAATAAACCCTAGAGCTAAGAACAATACAGGGGACAAAAGGACACTGAATTCGATAGAAAGACACACACTATGTCATCACAAAAAAAACACTAGGCCCTTTGTAAAGAGGACACTAAACTCTATGCAAGAAAGGCATTCTACCTGTGAAAGGACAACAGACCATGGAAAAGAAGATGACAGAAACATCAATAAAGACAATAGTCCATGTGAAAGAACACAACACAAAGGGTCATTAAAGCAAGATTGGACATAAAATCCATACGAAAGGAAGAGAATAAACTTAAAGAAGGGACACACACACACCAAGAATGAACTGTACACTGAATCTATGAAAGGACAAAACACGAGCCCATGTGAAAAAAAGAGGACGCTAGCCCGTATGAAAGGAGATAACACTAGCCCCTGCGAAAGAAGAGGGCGCTAACCCCTATGAAAGGAGTGAACACTAGCTCCTGTGAAAGAAGTCTCCAACCCCTATGAAAGGAATGAACACTAGCCCCAAAAGAGGAGAGAACACTAGCTCCTGTGACAGAAGAGGACGCTAACCCCTATAAAAGGAGAGAACAAGAGAACACTAGCCTCTGTGAAAGAAGAGGCAAAAACCTCTAAAGGAGAGAACACTAGCCCTTGTGAAAAAGAGGACGCTAACCCCTATGATAGGACACAACACTAGCCCCTGTGAAAGAAGAGGACTCTAACCCCTATGAAAGGAGAGAACACAAGCCCCTATGAAAGAAAAGAACACTAGCTCTGTGAAAGAAGAGGCACTAACCTTTATGAAAGGACTCAATTCTACCCCCTTGTGAAAAACGTTCTGAAAGGATATTCATTTCTATGAAAGAATACTAAATACTGTATGAAAGTAGACGAAAGAGAAGGAAAGCTAAACCCAATGAAAGGAGAACACTAAGCCATACGAGACGACACTTAACCAAGGACAGAAACAGGACCGTAAATTATGTGGAAGAAAGGGGATCTTAAATGAGGCAGAGAGCAGTGAACAGTAAGTACTAAACAAGTAACGTTAATCTTGCTCCCCCATGAGAAATAAATACATGTGTATTTATTTCATCACGGGGGGAGCAAGAGCTACCTTCCTTGTGTATTTCTTCATGTGGAAGAAAGTTGCTGATCCTAATAAAAGGATCCGCATGCAGGCTCCTCAATGCCATGTCAGTCTTTCTGTGGAATGCAGACTACTCAGGACAAGGAGGAACCAGGTGCGCACAAAGGAAATAGTTCTGGACAGGATCAAAGACTTCCTAAGCAGCTCTGCGCAAAATCCCAAAGATCTGAAAACATGCGTCCACGTTCCAGATCCCGGAAACATGAGGCCTGCGACATCACTGGAGGGGTCATTTGATACTTTCCTGAACCATCCACTCGGGTGCCTACTGTTTTGTATCCTTGTTCAACAGAAGACTGCCATAGGAAACAAGACATCCATGGCAATCATACGAAAGAAGACTGTAACTAGGAATGACACAGGCATTACACCCTGGGAAAGAAAACACTAAAACCTAGAAAAGAAGTCACCAAGTCCTGGGAAAGAAAAGTACACCAAACCCTGGAAAATGTGAAGACACAAAACACTGGGAAAGAGGACATTAAACCCTAGAAAGAATAGAAAACTATACTACATGGAACCCTGGCGATGAAGGAAACACCCAACCAGGGAGAAGGCGAGAAGGCGATGGGAGAGGGGGGGGGGGGGGGGGGGGGTGGTGGTGGTGGTTGATTTCTGATTGTTGTGTAAGTGGTATGGTGGTGGTGGGGTGTGGTGGTAATGGTAGTGGTGGTGGTGGATGGTGGTAGTGGTGGTGGTGGTGGTGGTCGTGTTGATGGTGCTGTGGTGGTTGTGTGGTGGTGGTGTGTTGTGGTGGTGTGGTCGTGTGGTTTTTGTGTGTTGTGTGTGTGTGTGTTGGTGGTGGTGGTGGTGGTGGTGGTGTGTGGTGGTGGTGGTGTGGTGTGTGTGGTGGTGTGGTGGTGTGTGTGGTGGTGGTGGGTGGTGGGTGGTGTGGTGGTTGTGTGGTGAGGTGTGTGGTGTGTGTTGTGGTGTGGTATGGTGGTGTGTGTGTGTGGTGGTGGTGGTGGTGGTGTGGGTGTGTGGTGTGTGGTGGTGGTGTCGTGGTAGAGTGGTGGTGGCCTGGGCCAGTTTGGCCTGGGATAGGGTAGGGTCAGGGAAGGTCAGTGAGGGTTGGGGAGGGACAATCTGGCCTGGGCCACCTAGCCTGGGCCAGATTGGCCAAGGCTGGCCTGGGCCTAAGCTGGCCTAGGCCTGGGCCCTGGCCATGGGGTAGGGTAGGTTAGGGTAGGGTCGGGAAGGGTCAGCCTTGCCTTGGCCACCTAGCCTGAGCCAGTTTGGCCTGGGCTGGCCTGGGAATCTAGGACGAGAACAGAGCAGTAAAACACTTCTTGTTCAAATGACCACCTTTCCCAGACACATGAACAATCTGACCCCCAGCTGGCCGATGACCGATCCACGGATACCTCCAACTCTATTGCCTCCCAATCATGTCATAAAAAGATAAACATCCCCTGCACACTGGTCCCCATGCACAGCAACTCCTTCAACTGCATCCATCTATGGAACACAACAGAAGGCAGCCAGCAACTCTGATTCCCGGGAACCATCACCCTGACTGATGAATCACCAGAACAGGGAATAATGCGCAGAATGAATGGCAATGGGTTACACCAGAGACAAATATGTACATATACATCTATATGTACGTATTTCTCTAGCCAGGCTTCTTTAGTACCCCCTGCCCCTTCCTCTGCTCCCCACTTATTTAACTAATCCAACACAACATCCAGTCACTAACAAAACTAAAGGCATGCAGTGGCGTTGTTGAAAGATCCGTGTGGAAGAGAGACCCGATTTGTAACACAAAATCGCGAATCAGCCACGAATCAGGGGCGAAATTTAGAGATATCCCCGACAGCAAACACGACCGACGTTAAAGCCTATACTGAAGCCAGTTCCACGGGACCTCCTGTGTGAACTCCATGCTGATATGACCGCCATGACAGGTTCTCTGCAAAACAAGGGGTACTCAGACAGTACCAGGGGATCCCAAGAGACACTTCAGGAAATGCATGCCTTTCCTGAAGCATCTCGTCTGGTACCACTGTTCTGTACCTTTGGTCCGCAGACAACTGTCACAGAAACCAGAGCAGCCATGTGTGTCACACAGGAAGGCCAGTGGCACTCTGCTTTATACTACTACAGCTCTGACGCCTCCAGTGTCCCTACACCCTGATAAGCTCCACGCGCAGGAGCCGGTCAAGCTGATGCCACCGCAAAATGGATCTCACTGTAAGGCCATTCGATCCATTCAGACCGTGTTATCTAAATACTCCGCAGAGATATTTCTCTGTACTGTCTCCGACTACGCGACGCCAAAATTTCTTATCCACACAGAAGTTCAACACCGCAGCATCCTGCACACTTTCAGTCTTGCCAGGAGCTAAATGATGCGCTGAATGGGGCCTCCCTCTAACCCCTACCCCCCCCCCCCCCAAGCTACTAAAGCTACTAAAGCCAAAGCCACCATTCTGCACTAGACTCCCTGTCCTAACAACCCACCATCCAAGGTGACAAGCCACCTGGAGTCGAAGTTTCTGAACACCTTCTGCTGTATCCCACAGACAGATGTAGTCAAAGAAGGCACCATACACACATGGTTCCTGCTTACAGAAGACCCCCACCGATCCATGACAGACTGTGAGGCAACAGAATGTAGATATTCTCCACAAAACGTGGCAACGACAAACTGAAAATGATACTCTTCACACACCTCAAAAGAAAACGACCACTGCCGGAGAGCCTCTTCAAGACTTCCCACAGACCTCGGTACAAGCACCAAGGCGAAGTGCTGGATAATAAAACATCCTAGGTCTGAACGTTGGACACGCATATTTCAGTTCAGACCTCAACACACACACGGCCAAACAGGCCTTAGTGTAAAATACCAGAGTCCCCACTCTTGTGAACCTCGGTTTATCGTCTCATTCAAAGGACTGTAAGGGAGATGGAGTCAGAACCAATGCCAACTCCGAGTGAAAAATCCCCCGTACCGAAACGGCCCCGGCGGAGATTCGAACCCGCAACCCCAGGATCACCAAGATTACAAGTCCGGCGCTGTACCACTGAGCTATTCCAACCCCTGGTATGGTGTGGTGTGTCGTGTGTGTATTGTGTTCTGGTGTGGTGTGGTGTAATGTGATGTTTTTTGGTGGTGTGTGTGTGGGGTG
>JADBJO010006236.1:47500-57500 GCA_016801955.1 Conus betulinus
TCCGTTTTGAAACCTATTTTTTGTTGAGCTTTCTGTCGAGAGCTTGTCTCTTCTTACGGGGAGTAAATGTGGATGTAGCCAATTCTTCAAGGCTTTAGGCTTATTTGTGCGAGTTGTCTCCTAGTTTCTTTTTCAGAATAATCTGGTGTCAGGGGCTGAGCGGGATGTGGACATGCGAGCATGTCGAATGTTTCTTCGCCTGTACAAAGTACCTTAAGGAGATCGCCCTCACACTGACGTCACACAAAATCTGATCAGCCTCTGTAGAAGGGTGCCGTAGTCAAATGCTTAGAGCATTTGCCCCGGAGGCGACGGCTTTGAGTTCCTACCACAACTGGGGGGTCGGATTTTTTTTCGGCTCGAAAACCCTCTCTGTACGCAGCAGTAAACGGGTACCCTGTTCACTTTACAGAATGTTAGAGACGGTGAAAGACCAAAGATAGGCTCCGCCTTCAAACATGCCATGCCAAAGACAAGGTGAATCTCTGACTGTTAACTGCCCCTATGGTGGTCGAAAGTCTATGAGAACTTTAGACCTTTTATTCGCGCAGTGCGGTGGTTAGAGTGGGGAGTCGCAGGCTGGGAGGTCGTTGCTTCAGTTACGTCAGAGGCGTCATCTTCATCTTCACACCCACACCCCCCCCCCTCCCTCCCGGCCGGATCTAGTGTAAAGCGAGCGTGTGTGTGTTGTTTTTTTTTCTTATCTCTCAAACAGAAAGACTAGTCCACAGAATCCCATTTCATTGAATTAATGGACAACTGGTACTGAAACCCAGCAAGACACTTGGATGCTCAAAAGGGAATCTGTGATCTGAAATAGAGAAAACTGGACCCAAATATTTGTTCTTTTTGCTTGTTTGTGGATGCAGTTTTTTTTTTTAACAACTTGTTCAGGGTAGACCAAGTACTGGCAAAATATAATTAAACATCTAGTCAGTGCACGATCAGTTAGCAGTCAAGTATTTATTCCCAGTTTTCTCTCAAGCTCCTTTTTTTTTTATCAAACCAAACAGGAGTATGTTAAATGCGAACATTATAGCTTGAGGCAAATATCTGTTTAATACTTATTTTGGGGACTCATCTACCACACTGTGTGATGCTAGCGGGTCGGCCTGCCTCACTGGTCTGCAACTTGTCAAAATGTAAAAACTCGTAGCCTGACAAAATTCTTTTACAAAAAAGGAAAAAAAAAAAAACAAACACAAAAAAAAAAGGGGGGGGGGGGGGGGGGGGGGAGTTGAGCTCTATTCACCGTTTATTCTTTATTTAGGTTAAATTTACTGTTCACATGCCTCCGCCCCCCCCCCCCCCCCCCAAAAAAAAAAAAAAAAAAAAAAAGTGACAAGGTCACATGACCGTCCTCACAATACGGACAGAGGAAGGAAAGAACCCTTTTATGTTTGAAACAGGAAACTGTCACGAGAGTATGGGAGAGGAGGGTTTCCTTTCCTATCCCTCTTCCATACAAGTTCTCTGTGTGTGTAGGGGGGGGGGGGGGGGGGGGGGGGCGCGTTGGAAAATCAAGGTCCGCATTGATGCAGTACAACTTTGAGGATGCTTTGAAATGCCAAGGGAACATACGCCATTACCTTTTCATTTCACTAAAATACGCTCGAATATTTGACGGGAAACATTAACGTAAAAAATGGTGTTAAAGTAAATTTTACAGGGTGTCCCGGCGGGTGGCGACAGAGCGACCGAGAGAGAGAGAGAGAGAGAGAGAGAGAGAGAGAGAGAGAGAGAGAGAGAGAGAGAGAGAGAGGGGGGGGAGAGAGAGGGAGAGAGAGAGAGAGAGAGGGGGGGGGGAGAAGAGAGACAGACAGCAGACCGATACAGACGAACGAATGAACGGATGGGCGGGACGATCAGACAGAGACAGAGACAGGGGGAATGTAAATACACAGAAATTTACAGACACCAAGCAGTGAAGTCAGAGAGAGAGAGAGAGAGAGAGAGGAGGGGGGGGGGGGGGCAGACACACAGAGATACAGAGAGAGAGGGAGAGGGGGAGAGAGACACAGAGAGAGAGAGAGAGAGAGAGAGAGAGCGCGTGGGTGGGGATGGATGGATAATGAAATGCTTCTTGCTGGAAGCCACTCTCAGGGAGGGACGAATAGATAGACAGAGGGGTGGGGGGGGGGGGTGGGGAGTGGGGAGTTTTCCTGACAATTTAGGCCATAACACTCCAAGAACTGAATTAATTTCATCCGAGTAAAAAAAAACAAAATGAATAAAGGCTGCTAGTTGCAAGCCATGCAAGTGGAGAAGGGGAGAGGCAGGGTGGGAATAAATCTGGTCAGACTTAGCTTTCCTCAAATCAGTAAACAAGGCCATTTTATCAGGCTACCCTAAACGAACCGACGTGTCATTTTTAAAAAAATCAATAATTTTTTCCTCCCCCCCCCCCCCCCCCCCCCCCCGGTACATCCACATCCACACATCCTGCTGATTTAGGAAAGCTGTCTTCTACCCCTACCATTCCATTCTTCTTTCCAGCCACCCTCCCCTCAACTCAATTTTAAAACAAAAAGTATGTGCTTGACACACCCCCTCCCCTCCCCCCCCCCCCCCCCCCCCCCCCCATACAGACCCTCCCATGGCTAGTGTTCAACTAAAGGAAATCGTAAGCATATTCGGCAGACATTAACTCGAGTCACCTCTCAGTTTAACTACCTCCGCTCGTGTCCTTACACACACACACACACACCAATCACACTTTTGTAGTATGTTCAGAAGCGAAGGGGAGGGGAGGGAGGCGCCGAGGGAGGGGGGGGGGGAGGCGGGAGGCGCGGCGGGGAGGGGGGGGGGGGGAACGGGAACGGAGAGGGCAGTAGACATATTTCATCTCGCACGTCCCCTTCCCCTGGAGCTCATCGTCAATACAGTCAATCTGATTCACTGAAATGGACTGGGCACAGTAAGTTTTTATCATGTCAGTATTTTTTTTTTTTTTTTTTTTGGGGGGGGGGTGGGGGTATTTCTGCATCGAACGTCCTTGATATTTGACGGGAAGAAAGGTTTGGTACGGGAGAGGGGTTTCAAAGGTATTCTTCCCACCAAATTTAAAAAAAAAAATCATTTTATATATGTACGCCCTTATTGTTTGATTTCAACGACAAAAAAATGAGGACTTTGTGAGATCAGTCAAACTGACACTTCACACACATTTAAAACTTCAGCGTGCTCTTATAGCTTCCCTTCAGTTTGAACGTGGAATTGGGCATGACAACGAAATTAGTGTCTCTTTCAAGACCCTTCATGTTCATGACGTGTTTCTCAGTCACAGGCTGCCAAACCGACCAAAGACAGGCAGACTCTCTCTCTCTCTCTCTCTCTCTCTCTCTCTCTCTCTGTGTGTGTGTCACACTTACACTTACCGACTTAGACCAGCCCTTCTTGCTAACGTCGCTGTTTTGTTGTCCGTCGTTCTGTAGACAGTGAAATCAAATGCGCGCGCGAACTTTGCATGCTGGGACGAACTTTGCTTGCTGTGGCGAACATCGAATGCTGGGACGAACTTTGCATGCTGGGGCATTATCCCAACGCCACACTCACATTCACATGTGTCACGTGCTGCGGAAAGTAGTCAAAAGTCAACCGTGCTAGTTCACTCACTCTGCTTGTGCGTGTGTGTGTGTGTATGTGTGTGTGTGTGTGTGTGGTGAGTGCTGGTATATTTTTGTTCTCTGTGTGTGTGTGTGTGTGTGTGTGTGTGTGTGTGTGTGTGTGTAAGCAAGCGCGCGCGCGTGAGAGCGGGGTGTATATGTGCGTGTGCGCGTATGTGTGCGTGTATGCGTGTGTTTGTGAGAGTGAATGCATGTGTGTACGAGTGCTCGAGTATGAGTGTGTGTTTGCGCTCGCGCGCGCGCGCGCGTGTGTGTGTGTGTGTGTGTGTGTGTGTGTGTGTGTGTGTGTGTGTGTGTGTGCGTGTGTGTGTGTGTGTGTGTGTGTGTGTGCGAGTGTGTGTGTGTGTGTGTGTGTGTGTGTGTGTGTGTGTGTGTGTGTGTGTGCGTGCGTGCGCGCGTGTGAGTGGGCGTATATATGTCTGTGTGTGTGAGTGTGTAAGTTTGGGTGTAAGTGTGGGTATGGGCGTGTTCGTATTGAGATGTGTGTATTTGTGTATTTGTGTAAGTGCGTACATTTGTGTGTGCGCGCGCGCGTATACACGCGCGTATGTATGTGTGTGTGTGTGTGTGTGTTTGCGTGAGTACGCGCGCGTGCGCACGCGTGTTTGTTTGTATGTGCGCGTGTTTGTGTATGTGTGCGCGTGTATTTTTGTGTGTCAATTATCCTTCTTTGCTTGAATGAAACACGTTGGCATTCTGTTCATAATGTTTTCTTAAATGTCAGTACACCTTTGAGTTAATCTGACAATAACTTGGTTCCAGTCAGTCAGTCAGTCAGTCAGTGTGTGTGTGTGTGTGTGTGTGTGTGTGTGTGTGTGTGTGTGTGTGTGTGTGTGTGTGTGTGTGTGCATGCATGGGTGCGTGCGTGGGTGCGTGCGTGTGTGTGTACGTGCGTGCGTGCGTGCGTGCGTGTGCGTGCGTGCGTGCGTGCGTGCGCGCGCGTGCGTGCGTGCGTGCATGCGTGCGTGCGTGCGTGCGTGCGTGTGTGTGTGTGTGTGTGTGTGTGTGTGTGTGTGTGTGTGTGTGTGTTTGTGTGTGTGTGTGCAGGCGTGTGCATGCATGGATGCGTGCGTGGGTGCGTGTGTGTGTGTGTGTGTGTGTGTGTGTGTGTGTGTGTGTGTGTGTGTGTGTGTGTGTGTGTGTTCGTGCGTGCGTGCGTTCGTGCGTGCGTGCGTGCGTGCGTGCGTGCGTGCGTGCGTGTGTGCGTGCGTGTGTGTGTGTGTGTGTGTGTGTGTGTGTGTGTGTGTGTGTGTGTGTGTGTGTTATTTCTTGTCTCACTGTCCATCCCATCCCAGTTCCTCTCATCCGCCCTGATCTTTATCGTTTTCTCACATTTTCCTATCAACGGAACTGAAGCGGATTTTCTACGCTGCCTGCGACCCCCAACACCACCAGTTTTGCTTACTGGCCCGCGAGAAGTACCTCAACATTCAGTACTGCCACACCTTCAGGACCACCACTCCTGAACAGGTCAGAGGCTTCATTATTGCAGGGATGGCTATTTAACAGGATCAGGTCAGATTGTTTGTCGCTTTAAGCAGTTGTATCTATCCCAAACAGGATGGATCTTTTGTTGCTGTAAGTGACTGTATGGATCTCACACAGGACACTTCCTTCCTCACTGTAGTGTAAGTGATTGTTTCTATCCCACATAAGATACATCCTTCAGTTAATTGCTGTAATTAATTACATCTGACCCATACAGGGCAGATCCTTTATTGTTGTAAGTGATAAGATCTAACCCAACCAGGACAGATCCTTTGTTGTTGTAAGTAATCACATCTAACCCAAAGACAGCAGATCTTTTGTTACTGTTATTCCATCTAACCCAAACAGGACAGATCCTTTGTTGTTGTAAGTAATCACATCTAACCCAAAGAGGGCAGATCCTTTATTACTGTCATTCTATCTAACCCAAACAGGACAGATCCTTTGTTGCTGTAAGTAATTATATCCAACCCGAAGAGGGCCAATCCCTTATGCTTATTATTGTAACTAATTAAATATAATCCAAACAGGACAGATCCTTAATTGGTGTAAATAAATCTAACCAAAACAGGGCAGATCCTTAATTGGTGTAAATAAGTCTGATTCAAACAGGGCAGATCGATAATGCCCTCAGAAATTAAATCAAACTGAAGCAGGACAGATCTTTTTATCGCTGTAAGAAATTAAAAAAAAATATATATATATATATATATATATATATATATTGTGTCGTGCGCCCTGTTTGGCGTACTTGAAGTATTAATATATATATATATATATATATATATATATATATATATATATATATATATATATGAATGGAAAAAACCAACAAGTTTGTAGATTAGTCCCCAATATTTTGACCACGAGGCCTTCCTCAGGGGAATTTTATTTCATCTGAGAACAATTATTTTTACAATCACAAGGTTTTCCTGACTATAACTCAATCATGGCTCAAAACTGCAAACTATGAGAAAAAATCACATTCTACCTGACTGAGAACGGATAACTGCACGAAAGACCTGAAAATAGGGAACAAGGCTGGGGCGGCATGAGGGGGGGGGGGGGGGGGGGGGGGGGACGGGGCGAGGGGGGAATGAACCGTACTCCTCTCTCCTCTCTCTCTCTATGTATATAAATACTTCAAGTACGCCAAACAGGGCGCACGACGCAAAATGTATCTATTTATAATTCGCTATCTACTAGCGCTGCAAGCTTTGTTTATGATTTTACATATATATATATATATATATATATATATATATATATATATATAATCATAAACAAAGCATATATATATATATAGAGAGAGAGAGAGAGAGAGAGAGAGAGAGAGAGAGAGAGAGAGAGAGACAGAGAGACAGAGAGAGAGAGAGACAGAGAGAGAGACAGAGAGAGAGAGATTTCTGTAACGAATTCTGGGACCTTCAAGCTTGTTTTCTTTTTAAACTATGGATATTGGTGTGCTTTTAAGTAGGGATATACATACATACATAACTGTATGTGTGTATATTGCCGAAAGCACCAAAATAGATTTGGGTAGGTCTGCAATCGCTTTGTTCTACATGTCAAGGTGATATAATGCTGATGACTTGCATAAACAATGCCAGGAATATCATGTTCATCTGCTGTCGCATCTCTCACTGGAGGTGATTAAAACTAGTTCTGAGTCAGAGTTTCATAACCCAGAACACAGACTTGTTATCAGATCCCAGTATTGTTTGCCTTCCAAAAGATGGTGAGCGGTTATGGATAGGTCCACACATCTGAGACGCGGAAAAGGAAGTCATATCAGTTACTGTTTTCTCATAACCTGTTTCATTAACGGTATGTACTCCGTATATCCCCCCCCCCCCCCCCCCCCCCCCCCTTTATGTTGTTGTTGTTGTTGTTGTTGTTGTTGTTATTGCTGCTGCTGCTGCTGTTGCTGTTGTCGCCGTCGTTCTTGCTGCCTTTCCAGATAATTACTTTCTTGTCAATAGCGCTGATAATGTTTTCTCGAAAACGAGAACCCATGATGTAGTATACAAAAATGTTGAAGCTGGAGTTGATGTAAGTCAACAATTCACTGATCCACAATGTAGTCAGATAGAAATTTTGGTTCCTTCGACCGGCATTCATTTCTGGGAAAAACAGCCAACAAATTCGAGCCACGGCAAAGGGAAATACACAAAAGATAAACAGGATGGAAGTACCCACCAACATCTTGGTGAGGGCCACCTCACGAGGAGAGAGGGAGGAAGATGTTCCAGCACGCCACGTCACAATTTGACGAAGTTTTGTAGTTGTGACTATGGTTGCTGTTAGCGTCACAATCATGACGCTGCCAGGTAGACTAGCACCATAAAAGAAGCCGTCTACATAATCTACCATCTCTTTGTGTTTTTCATACAGGTTTCCAATAACAACAGTCTTTTCTTTTAGACCAGACACAGGATTATAAATACATCCAACATGAAATCGAAATGTCACTATGAAATACAGGCCTAGTACCAACACATACACGACAGCAATGATAGCCACCATAGTTCTATTGCGCATCAAAGATTGAAATTTAAGTGGTCGGAGGACACAGTAGCATCTTTCGCTGGCTATGATCGCAGACATTATCTGAGAAACATAGAGAAAACCCATAAAACCCGACAAATGGTTGTTGCTGCTCAAAAACGTAATCATATAACCATATGTCTCCTTGGTGGTAAACTGCGAATACGCTTGCTCAGCATGGTGACTCATCGCCACAATTAAGTACAGTTCGTCAGCTAAGGACAAAGCAAAGAGACACAGGTTGACACGATCCTTGAAGCCTTGTCTGTAGAACACCGCCATGTTGAGGACGTTACCAGGCCCACCAATCAGGAACAGGAACACTAGAGCGGTATCCTTCACTCTGTGCATGACCGATTCTGTTTCCTTACTCACTATGTTCTGAGGATTGTCCCAAGGGTAAAAAGCCCATTTCAGAAAATTTGACTGTGAGACATTCACTTGAAATTGATGCGTTCTTAGTAACAACATGGGAAGAATGTATGTACGCTGAAAAGGGAGTAACGTTGGAAGTGTTGCCAACATTAGTCACAGAGTAAATAGTAGTGTTCAACATGGTGTCTGGTATAAATCAAACGCTGTCATTCTTTCCACATAACTGGATAACGCGCTGGGTACAGCAATTAAATCACTGTATTGTGTTTTGTTGCTTTTAATTGCTGTTTATGCCATATGTGTCCCAGTAACCTCTGTCTCGCTCTCTCCAAACACACACACACATATATATATATATATATATATATATATATATATATATAATAAACTAAAAAAAATTCCAGGGGTAAGTAACTGAGCACCATTCCAACAATTTTGAGAGCAGCTTAGTGTTGCAATGATTGCAAGAAACATTCGATAAAAAAAAAGATTTGCCTTTATGTTTTAGATCGGAAAAAAATGGTGGGAGATAAACTTTCATATTTGTAGTAGTAGATAATTCTGCCTAACAGTATGTGTTTTGAGTGAGTGAATGGGGAAAACAAATGCTTCTCAAAATGATCCTTCGGCAAGTTCATAATTTCAAAGTGGGAGACAATCTCCAAAGGGGGAAAAACCTCACTAACTTATTGTAACTCCCGATCTGGTACCATTATTTTGAACTCCCGATTTTAAAACCTGATTGTCTCTCCTCAGTGACCTCGGAAAATCCTAATTTGATTCCTCTGCCTTTTTTAGGTTTTAAGCAGAATGCTGTCCCAGAAAAAGGCTGGTGTGTAAATACCATAGTATGTTTGTAGAATTTTCAAAATCCACCAAAGATCCCAGCTGAGGAGCAAAGAAAATCATAAAACAGCACAATAAGCTCAATTTTCTTGTGAAAAGTAGAAAATATAAAAGAAAATAACATCTTAAGATTACACAAGTGCTAAGGGCCAGTTCTTGGAATGAATCTGCAAGGGGGTGAACTACATTAATAAACTAATAGATTCCAAGGGTAAGTATCTGAGGACCATTCCGGCAATTTTGAGAGCAGCTTGGTGTTGCAATAACTGCAAAAATATTGAATTGTAAACAAAGCTTGCTCTCATGTCTGAGGCAGTCAAGTAGCAGTGGAAGGACGAGCCTGGACAGGACCACGACATCCCACGGCAGCGGGCAGTCTACACCTTCACCTTCCCGGCAGCCTATCCTTGCTGATGTTGTGGAGATGCTGCAGTCCAGTTGTGAAGTTCTGAACGCCACACAAACAGTAAGCTCGATGAAGGGTAACGGTGTGGGAGAGTGCTTAGAGAACAGTATGTTGAGGTACAAAATATGTTGGACTCGAAAAATATGGTGAATAATTTGAAAAAAGAAAACAAAACTTTGTTACAGAAAAACTCTGATATGCTGTCTGGATTCGAAATGTTAGAAAAGAAAGACTGACGACCTTGAGGGCAGATCCACAAGGAATAATGTAAATATTTCGTGGAATAGACATAGAACAAAATGAGTTCAGTGAACAATGTGAAAGCAAACTACATGACGTCATTGCTAATAAGCTGGATATAAGCAGTGACATACAATTTGACAGGGTCGATCGTTTGAACAACAAACCAGATTCCCCGATGATCGCAAGATGTACATAATATAAAGACAAAGTGCACATTCTCAGAGTGAAAAAGAAATTGCAGGGTACCAGAATTTTTGTAGGGGAAGACTTCCCCTTCCGAGTGAGGAAGATAAGACGCCCCCCCCCCCCCCCCAAACAAACACACACACCTGAAAAAAGTGATGGGAAGAGGGCCACGGTGGTGTTTGACCACCTACTCATTGATGGTCAGAAGTACTTCCTTGGTGAGGGGGACAGTTTGCGTGAATAATATAAAACTTTGCTACAGAAAAACTTTGTTACACACATA